>WEIT01006638.1:68099-84787 GCA_013389985.1 Dryoscopus gambensis
CTGCCCCTGCCCCGAGCCCCTCTGCCGCCAGCCGCTTAGGATGGCGCGGCTGGGGAGGGGAGCAGCGCCCGAGGGTGGGATTGGCAGGGGCGTGCAGGCAGGGAGTCAGAGGCGTATCTCAGGCCGTTCATCCTTAGCCAGACCTGAAGAGGGGGAGAACATCGGCAGTCACTTGTCTCTGGGGCAGCGCAGGGATGAAAAGCTGTCAGGGGCAGCTGGGCTCAGGTGTGAGCCCGATGGGAGGTGGGTGCGAGGGAGCACTGACAGCAGGCACAGCTGCCTTAGGTGTTGGTCTGTCAGTGTACTGTGGCACCAGCGAAAGGAACCTGCAGGGAGCAGCCAGGTTGTGTCCGTCTGTAGGTGCACAGACTACCTTCCCAGAATCAACTAGGTTGGAAAAGACCGCTGCGATCATGGAGTCCAACCTATGACCAAACACCACCTTGTCAACTAGACTGTGGCTCTGAGTGCCACATCCAGCCTTTTCTTAAACACCTCCAGGGATGGTGACTCCACCAACCTCCCTGGGCAGCCTATTCCAATGTCTGATCACCCCTTCTGTGAAAAAATTCCTCCTAATGGCCATCCTAAACCTCCTCTGGCATGGTTTAAGACACTGTTCTCTTGTCCTGTTGCTAGTTGTCTGGGAGAAGAGCCCAACCCTCACCTAGCTACAACCTCCTTTCAGGCTGTTGTAGAGAGCAGCAAGGTCTCCCATGAGCCTTCTCCAGGCTAAACAACCCCAGCTCCCTCCACTGTTCCTCATAGGACTTGTGTTGCAGACACTTCACCAGGTTTGTTGCCCTTTCCCGGACCCTAAAATACCTTAATTCAGCTTTGCTGATTTGGGGCTCAGATAGGAGCATCCTCACATTCCCAGTCCTCCATGACAGGACGGCACAGAATCCGAGGGCTCAGGTCACTGCAGAATTTTTTTGTTTGCATATCGCAAGAGTGCTTTGTAAACATTTAACAAATGGGCTAAATGTTACCAGAACTCAGTGCCACTCAAAAATAGCCTCCAGAACACCTCACCCAGAAAAGCTGTGCGTGACTTTCATGCTCCATTTATAGAGACAGTGTGTGATGATGGCTGGGATATACGGTTTTTGGCAGCTGCAGTCCCTCAAGTCTCCAGTAGGCGTGGTGGATACATCGGTGCGCACCTGAGAGGAGGGTCAGAAAACTCCACCGGGGAAGGTGAAAGAGCAGACTGCCATTTCATGTGGTCGAAGAGCTCCACAGTAAGTAGTGTCAAGATCCAATTGCCTGGTATTGTTACGCGAATGTGGAAGTTTCTCCAGTTCACCAAACTCTGTTCAGCTAAGACAGCGCTTCAAGAATGGTGCAATTATTGACTTGGCAAATGCAGCATGGGACTGAACAAGCTGTGCAAAATGCCTTCCTTAAGTCTTACAGGAGTCATCATCCCTGAAGTTCTTGGATGTAACTCTCAGGACAATGTAGAAATCAAGCCGCATGGAGCTGTTTTCTACAGCCAGTAGAAAAGTGCTCTGAGTATTTTCTGGGAGCAATACAGTTGGAAAAGCAACAACTTACTGGCATGGCTCTGAAGTAGTCATTTGTGTAAGCTGTTCATCACCCACAGGATTTTGTCTGTGCAGGCAAGATCTGTGTTAATCTGCAGCCTGAGCCAGAAGACTCCTGGGCACTTTCTGCCAGGTCATAGGTCTATCACACATTAAGCACACAGACAGGGAAGGACATTGTACATTTCTTGTCTGCTAGCAGCTATTGTAAAATATCAATCAGTTGCACTTTGAATGGTTTAGTTCCCACCATTTCATGACTTAGACTACACTTCTGGCAAGTGGAGTGCAGTACCTAAATTTTGCAGAAGCTGTTTCTGTTTGTCCATCTCTTGTAGGGTTTCAGAACCTATTTATGTTACGGCTTTAAGGTTATTCCCAGGAGTACTGAACTGTTTAAACTAAAGATTATGCTACTATTTGCCTGGCAGTGCTTTGTAATGTCTAAAGAACAATCCTGGCTATATGACTTTTGTCCATATATTTAGAAGCATATCAATCTTGTACAGGCACAAGTTACGTGTGTTTATTCTACATATGAAGCACTGTTAAAAGAAAGAGAAATGCATTCCTCCCAACAGCTGCTGCTCATTAATTCATTAAAAGAAAATCTGCTTCCAAAAAGCTGTTCACTCAGGAATTAACATATACTATTCCATGAGGGTTCCCAAGCTGTCACATCGGGACCACAATCGAGCCATATACAACAGCATACTATAAAACTGTACACGATTCACAAAGCTGGGCACTTCCACCACTGTTGATCATATCTAGAAAATGAAATTTGGGAATCTCTTGATGCTCATATTCAAAGCTTGGTTACAAGTCCATTGTAGCCTATGAGAGTCTTTTCAAGAATCTCACTGTGCCTGAGGACATGCCCTCAGTGCAAAAAGGTTCATGGAATCTTTTATAGAGCCCAATGCTAAACTGTCTTTACTGGGGAAAAAGTTTAGAAGGGAGCAGATAGTTAAGTTTGCAGGTTTAGTATAGATCTGCCTCGTATCTGGTTAGCTCTGTCCTTGTCCATGTGTCTTCAGTTGTTTTATCCAAACAAAAATAAAACTGGATTCCAGTTTTATAATAGTCTTAATTTAAAGACAGTTTACAATGATTGGAAAGTCAAAGTTCACTGGCATCACAATTTCAGTATTGTTCCTCAAGGAACTGTTTTGGAAAGATCCACACTTCCCAAATGATTCAATTTAACAAAGTTTTAGAAGAAATTCAAGATTGTATTATCAACTTATAAGTCCATCTGTCAACTAAGATATAACAAAAGCTTATATTTGGCTGCAAAGATTTTATTGCCTTTGAGCTGACAGTATCAACTGCCTGATAAGTGGAGCATTTCTGCTAATATTTGGAGAATAAACCTTGACTGCTGGGCTTATCCCCTATCACTGAAGCAAAGGGAAGGATTCTCTAAGCTCTCATTGACTTAACTGGGAATTAAATCAGAACCTGTGCCAAAAGTAAAATGCGAGAAGTTCTACAACATTAAAATAGTGAAACTATTAGTGGAGATGTTGATTTGTGTGGGTTTTATTACTTAAATGTAGTAATTGTAGGTTACTGAGACATGCAGTTTTGCCACCGCCAGAAATCAAAGACATCATCAAGGAATGTCAATGAGGTTTTGTGCTCACTGAATCTCACCTACTGGGGGGTGGGAAAAGACTGAGTAGTGCTTAATGATAGATAGATCCAGTTTCTGCCTTGCCATTGCCTTGGTCAGCAGGAGCACTGCTCAGAGTTTTCTGAGACTCCAGAATGACAAAGAATGAACTGTAACCAATAAGAAACAGGATGTGATGGAGGGAAGTTTGGGAATGATGTTATAGTCATGAAAGGAGCTAATTTTATATTACAGTGGTTAACACAATGTCGTGATCAATTGCATGAAGTCAGATTCTACCTGCCTCACTAATAAACAATTTCTAAGGCACAGGGAAGGGCAGACCGAGGAGTAGTATGTGCCTTTGCATTCAGAAGACTCTTTTAAAAGCCTAATGTAAAGGGGTGCTTAAATAAAATTAATTTGCCGTATGCAAAAGATTTCTTACCAGGCTGACCAAATTCTTGTCAGCCTAATGAGAGGTCGAAAATATGTTTGCAAAGCCAGTCTTGTTGCAAATCATGCTGTGCAGAAAAATAATTGCAACTTTTGTCATGAAAACGTGAGCTCCAGCATTCAGGGAAACAGTGCACCATTTTGCAGAAGGGAACACGGGGTCATTTTGGGTGCATGCTCATTACGGAAAGGAATTGCATTGGAATGTAGGAGGGTTGAGAGTAAGAATTCGAAGCTCCTGTGTCTGCAAGAAAACAGGGCAGTATGTATGCCACGGTGCCTTCTGATGTACAGACACCATACGGAAATTCTAAAAATGTTAAGGATGTAAATTAGCTGTACTGAAGATCACAGTCACTAGAAGTTGTCCATCAGCTCTCCCTGAACTCATTAGTCAACTGTTATCCTTGAGTATGTACAGGAATGCCTGCTGGGCCTGGGCTCCATTCAGGCTCCAGTTCAGCAAGACTTTTAAAGGACATGCACAGGGTTAATCAAGTCTTGTAATTTCACTGAATCCTGGAGAATGCCAGCAAGGCTGAAGTCAGTAGCCTCACAATGAGGTACAACATGCCTTGCCACTGGGTCCCAGAGACAGTTTAGATATGCACCTTAAGCCATAGGAATGCTGCAAATCCAAGGAGGATCTTGCAGATCCCAGTCTTCATCTGGGTCAGTTCCATTCGGTGTTCAGCAGTGAAACTCTACTGTGAGAAACAGTGTAACATCTGTCAAGAAAGAAACAATTGAATAATAACATTTGAAACCTGATCTGTGATTTGAGGGATCAAGAATAGAGGAATCCAGATCTGCTTCTCATACAGAGGTAGTTGTAACAGGACAAGACAGGGGTTTTAGAATTAGTTTTTTATGAGTATTTTGAAGAGTGTTTAAAGGCATTTGTAAGAAACCACCCTGGTGCTGGGAAGTAACTGACAGTCCCTTGGAGTTCTTTCTTACCGTTTCAGTTCAAGTACCCATCCTGGGCCTGACCCTGACTGAATGAAACCCATGAGCATTTGGAGTAAGACCAGGGTCTCTCTAATGCTGCACAAAGCAGAAGTGGCACTAACACAAACATCGAATTTTAAAGAGCTGAGATAATTTTCACTTCCTCAATCTTTTTCATTAGCAACATTGATTTATTTTTACACTGTTGCAGGCTGGTTGCAGTGTAGTCTGAGGCTGGACCAAAAGTGCTTGGTTTTCTCTAAAGTGTTATGTTTGCTCACCTAAATGTGCCACTACTCCCACAGAAATGCAGTACTCAGTGCAACTCAACTGTTTACACAACACTGTTGTAAAGCAGGCAGTAAATTACTTCCTTTATGGATAGACCTGTGGATACATTCTGCTCACTGCTGTAGTAACTGAATATTAATGATTAATGGAAAAAAAAAAGACATGGAGAATAGTTAAACCAACTTGTTATACTTTTAGGATAATATAAAGTTTACTGACTGCTGTAGCAGGCCCTTTCCATCCTGTAGGTACTGCCCTGTACACATGCTCCAGTGAAGGCCCTGGCGCAACCCACAGCAGCCTGTTTCTAGCCCAGAACACCTGAAGCCAGGCTGAGAATCATTACATTATAGATCAGATTAAAAGGAATCTATTATTTAAAATAATTTCTCTTCTGTCTCTGTCTAGGACAAACAACAGGCATAGGCATTTAGTTTGAGTTGAAAATAAACAGGGCAATTGTGATAATATAGGGTTAAGATGATTTTAACATGATTTTAGAACTGCAAGGGGAATTCGAGGGGTGGTGGTGGCAGTTAGGAAAGGCATAGCCTGGGAATGGAATGTTAGCCCACTGTAACTAGAGCTAGATCATTGTCTCAGAAGAATCAAGTGTGACTTGTATCTAGGCGATAATCAAGGGGATTGTTTTAAACGAATCAAGTAAAACTCAGGGAGCAGGGGGTGTAATCTGTATTAGCAACCGAGATTGGGGATCTGGTAGTTAGGGGTGTGTGTGTTAATTAACATGTAATATGAATATGCATGATGTGAAGATATAAAAATCACAAAAGTTCCGGTATCGGGTGGGCACCTGATTTGGGCTTTCTGCTGCCCCTGTGCCCCCGCGCGTTCCAATAAAGCACCGGCATATAATTGCTTTGTGTGGTTATATGTTTTCCAAACGCTAACAATTGTACTGACCAGGACCACTTCAATTTTCCCTGATTACCTCAGATTTTTATAATTGCTGAACCACTTATTTGTTCCATTCACATCATCTCAAGTTTTCTAAGAAATATAGAACTCACCTTTTCCACCTCTACTTATGTTTAAATAAGATTGCACAAGAAATCAGGTAATGGCACCATGGCTAAAAGCAGCAGAATCAGGCTGGTAAGATCTATTTTCAGATGACTGGCACACCCACAGACTCTTAATCTGATATTTGATAGGGCCCAAAAACAGCTGGATTGCTGTGAATTTGTGATCAGGTTGTCAGAATCAGCCTGATTCTGACCTCACACTAGTGCAAAATAATTTCTGACTTTGTCCCTGTGCACTTCATGTAGGTCTTTGGATTATATTTAAACCATGAACACAGTTCAAGGTTATCATTTCACATTAACAAGGGTTGGCTGAGAGGCTAATCTAAAGTAACCAATTAAGAATTACCATGGAAGCCTGTCATAGTGAAGTCATGGAATTTTCTCCACTAAACCTCTCTGTTACAGGCCTGGTCCCACTGTCTTGACTGTGAAGGGCTCTGACAGGATAGCAAACTTGAGTCCTGTGGGAAGGGGCTCACTTACAAGCATCACTAGCTTGCATTGAAATAATCTCCAGCTTTCATTCTCTTCTCTTCAAGCAGGGTTTCACTGCACCTGAGTTTACTGTAAACGGGTTACACAGAATTAATTAATTGTGTCTAAAAATTACTCATTTACCTTTTTTCCTTATTTTTTTCCTAATATTCTGAGTTAGCTTACAGGATATAAATTTGAATTCATCTGGGTACTGGATATGTAACATTGTATTTCTTCCCAAGGGAGAAATAAGCGAATTACCAGCAGAAAAAGAAAATAACTTAAATCCACATTTAAATCCTGCAATGTACTTCTCAGTGTGAGTTTTACTGCTTGAATTTTTTTAAGGATACTTATTACAAAATAAATCTTTTAACACCATGTAGTTTCTGCAATCATTTTCCCATGCAATAGCAATTTAAACAAAATTGTTTTCACTGAAGTTAAAAAACCTCAATCTCAGAAATTTAAAGCCACAGTAAGAATCAGTGGTTAGAGATTGTAGAGCCAGCAGAGATTATTTTGATTATCTGCCTTGTCTAACGTGAAACTCGGGTTGTCAGTCAGGAATTCCAGTAACTTTTGTTTAGGACTTTGTTTGAGTGAGATTGTCCTGCTGAAATTTAACACCTGCAAAAGCAAACAAACCTTTTTTTTTACTTCTTATTTAAGCCATTATTTACTCACCTTTGCTGTGTGGTAGCATTTGAAACACAATACTTAATTGCTACTTGAAGCACAGAAAAAGAGGTCGTTTCAAATACTACACATTGGAAACCATGATGAAAATGGTGGCCACAATCTTACTTGAAACACCACCACTATTTCAAAAGTCCTTAACACTGTACTAACTATATTGCATGCTGCATTTTAAGGCAATTTCTGTAAAGAGAGGTTGTGGGTTTTTGTCTTAACATTCCTTTTTTTTTTTTTTAACTAAGGGTCCAGACTGAACTCTGAGACAAGAAAGAACATTGTGCAATACTCTGTGCTATTATCTAAAGAATATTGTTTCTTATCTTCTCTGGATTTGTACAGCACAGCATGGCTAAACTTTAGTGATGAGTGAGCAGTTATTTCAGGCAACAGGGGTGGAGGGCATTGAGAGGAATGCAGGGAAGGAGCACATTTAGATATCTGGAAAGATAATACATTAGAAAATTATTCCTTGCTGTTACATGGCTTGCTTATGGGACAGGCTCCTACAGGGATCAGGAGAGTTCCCATCACTTCGAACACAAATGGAAAAAATGGTGTGTTGTTAGCGATGATTGCGCTGGGAGAGAAATAAAGTGTGTGAAGTGCTTTCATTAGTCCTGTCCACATGACTTTCTGGGAGCACCTTAGGTGCAGTTCTCCAGGATGTCCCTGAACCCTCCCAGGCACATCTTCTCTACGGAGAGTCCCCGCCTGTGAGACCAGTGTCTTGCTTTGCCAGTGCGTCCAGCTGTTACTCCACCCTGTGAATCAGCTGTACATGCACACCCTGTTTTGCTGTCACCTTTCGGTGTTTTCCTGCCTCACCATGTCAGACAGGTAAAGGGAAACCAGGCCAGTGGCCAGGATTCTCAGTTTTCCCATTCCGCACTGCTGTCCTGCCTGGCAGAGCAGCCATGGAGAGCTGGGTAGGGAAGCCACCCTGCAGGTCTGAACTGCCCATGTAGACATGGAGACAGCTGAGCCCTTCTGATAGGCTTTCATAAACAGGGCTCAAAGACCATATTCCCTATGAGTGGCAGGCAAGAAGCCACTTGTATCCCTGGAACCAGAGCACTCGGACACTCTGAAGTGAGTCTGTCCGAGGCGTTTCAACACTCTGGGTCAGAAACAGGCCATATTACCTGGCACGGCCCTTACTGTGGCAGCAGCCCAAGTGCTCACAGCAATGGCCCTACATTGCAGCTCTGCAAAAGAAGGCCATAGGTGACACTGTGCTTCCCGCTCCCTCTACATCTGCCATGGCAGGCAGAACACAGCCAGGGAGAGCAACAAAGGGCAACCCACGTTCTCACAGGAAAATGCTGCACGTAACAGCGTAGTGTGCCTTACGGACAACACCAGGACTACGAGGTGTTCCCAGCTCTTGTGCTCCTGATCGTGCTCAGGAACAAACTGGGCCTGGCTTTGGGAGATGATCCAAGGCATGATTTTGAAGCTTTCTAGTGGATATATGTTTGTACTAAATTACCCAAAGTGAAGTCCATAAGGCCAAATGGCATGGGTAGGAAAACCAGACAAACCTCTTGGATACAGAAACTCTACTTAATTTCTGATTGCTGCAATGACAATGTTTTTACTGTTCCAAGATAATTAAACATACTGAACAATTAGCTCATGAAGCACCAGCTCTGGAGTCACCCAGTCCTCACCCTCAACTGATACCAGGTGGAAGGACACAACACCCTACTTCTGGAGTCCAGCAGCACCTCACCCTTCTCCTCCCACACTGGAGGTGCTTGAAGGTGAAAACAGAGCAGTGGACCAATGATCTGGCTCCAAAGGTGTTGCTAGCAATTGCTGAGACATCACGTAAATGAAACCATGGCGCAGAAGTTGTTTGTAAGATTACATATGACAGATTTTCCCCTCTCATCTTGACATTTGTCTTTTATTAAAAGAGACCAAAGAATTCATCATGCCAACTGTAAAAGATAACCAGCTTATTACTTAAATGAACTGCTGAACTGTGTTCTTCCTAGGAGCAAATCAAGTCTGTGTGAAATCCTGGTTACATCTGAAGCAGCACGTCAACTTTATTTTGAAGACTTGAGTGATACTCAGTTAATACTCAGGTCCTGAGTTACCTGCTGCGAACAGGTGAAATTCACCCAGTATTTTAAAGGTGGCATACTGATATTTTCCAAAGTGTTTTGGTGAGTTGCTAGCCAACATGCTACAGGACTCGCTGTTTATCTTTTGTGTCATGCGTCAGAGGTAATTACTTCACTGGGTAGGTGTGTCATTGAAAACTCCCTTTGTTTCAAGTTACCTGCATGCCTCAGTGTGGCAGGTGAACAGTAATCAACCTGAGCCCCTTCTCCTCCAGCAAGGCCTCACAGAAGTTATTTGGTTTGGTAGCCTCTTTGTTTCTGAGTTACTGCCTTTAAGGCAGCTAGGGCTGATTAGATAAGGTGACTGTGTATCTGCAGCCTTGACATAAAATGGATTTAGTTTGCCCTCACTGTTTAGCAGGGTCGTTGAAAAACAATTAAGGATATATGTAGCCATTTGTAAATTGTATATGAGCTGTTTGCTATGAAACACAAATTTTTTTTCTCATGAATGAATATTTAATTGAGGTACAGTTCCAGGTAAGCCCTTGCAAACTATCAGAGTTAAAATTCAGGTCTGGTGAAAGTAGGCAGTGTCCTGCTTTGTTTAGAAATGTCACCCTGCTTGTACCTCCCTTTTACTTGGTCTTACGTCTTCATCAGTGCCCGCCTGTTTTCAGCGTTATTGTTATCACAGAGCAAACAGAGGATTTCCCAAGAGACAGGTGGATACTTGTACTTCAGACTCCAGCTTGGTGTCTTGCTTGTGATACACTAAGGTCAAAACTCCTTTATCTGCATGAAGAATCTCTGTTAGTATGTTCTCTCCTTGTTCAGCGCTGAGAGCTCCTAGTGCAGCCTGCACTGCTGTTGGGCAGCTGTGGTCTGAGCACAAATAATTTCAGCTCCTAAGGGCCCTTGGAAGTGTTCATGTTTGCAGCAGACGCAAGTGATGCAGAGTAGGAGAGATAATGTATGGACCAGTAATAAACTGCATCCCCACTATTACATATTTTCTGTTTCTGTCACTACTAGATGCAGTCTTTAAGATTAGCTAGTTTTACACTACGAAATAAACCTGATCTCTAAGGTTCCAAGGGGGAGAGCCTTGTTGCATAGAGCACTCAAATCAGGCTAGGCAAAACATGAGAAGATACCTGAAAGAGATGGTCCTGAGTGGCAAAATGGGCTAGAGTGATATTTGGGACTTCTGAACCTTACCTAGTAACCTCTGCATCAAGGAATTTTTTCTGTTTCAATTAGAGAAAAATATGAAAAAATGGTCTGGCACCAAATAGCACAGTAATGCCCAGCTTATATTACTGACTTAGCTAAGGCAAGATGTTTTATTTTTGGCTGAGTATTTAACTGTGAATTGCATTATAGCTGCATTGCATATGCAGCTTCTGAAATTAAATGAGAAATACAAGTACCAGTCAATGCAAACAACTTTCGCAGCTTACACTGAAAGAGCACTTGGCTCTGGAGAGAACTGGTCAGGAGGTAGAATCACTGCCATTCAGTCTTGAGACTGGGGTTTGAGGCCTTTCTAATGTTACACACTGGATTTGAGAATCACCAGGTGAAACTCAAAAGCTTAGTTTATGCTGAAAGTCAAACAATGTGATCTTAAAACTGATCTTAAAAGGTGTGAGTCAGTATTGTATCACAGGAAAAGAAAAGCTACCCTGTCTATTAATTGTACATTGAACTTTGCACTCTTAGCCCTGAAATTCTGAGTTTGGGCACCCTTTGTTAAACTGAAATAGCTTATTACTTGTGGTTTTGAACTCTTACAGCCTCATTCCCACAGTCAGAGCAATACAAATGTCAGTAGTATATGTAATTATAAAACAACTTGGAGTAAAAAAAGCAACTGTACACAGGCTAGGAACTATTTTTCCCTTTATCAACCAGTGGGCATTTGTTTTGCCTCCACCTTCCTTACCATTCTCACCTGTTCTAAACACAGACCTGTGCTCTGACTACAAAGCACATGAACTAAGTTAGTTAATGTTATTTGACATGCAGTTTTTGTCAGCACCATCTTAACACATCTCTAATTTAATGTTAAAAACCAAAACCAAAACCAACCAAACAAAAAACCCCAACAAAAACCACCACCAGGAAAAAACAAAACAAAACAAAACAACAAAACCAAAACCAACAAACAAAAAACACACACACACACACACACACACACACACACAAAACGCACTAAAAGAGACGGTCCCACAGAAAGTGTTTAAATGTGCAGGGGGTATTTGCAGTATATGGCACTCAGTTCTGCTTTTAATCAGATTTCAAATAGAAGGCACAAAGGAAGATATCAAGGTGAAATAGAGATTACTTAACCAGGGGAACTCCCTTCCTCTTTCCTTTCTTATCAGAAGCATTAAGATCATAATTTCACTTTAAGACGTAAAGGCTGTGTTGGCCCTCGTTTCCATTTGCTTTGAGCCTTGGACAAACATGGCTGGATTTACACATGTGGCATAATCTCTACAAATTCAGTATGTCATGAACTTCTTTCGTCATTTTGCACATTTTTAAACAATGGTTTGTGACATGATTGTTCTCATTCAATAGATTCAGAAAACTCTCAGTGCATTTTCTATTTGTTTATTTGTTGGTAAATCAATAATTCATTTTGGATTTCAGTTACAAAGATGATTACCATAGAATTTCCTTCCCTGGTCACATTCATGTTTAAACCCGCCTTTACTGTGAGTAATATTTTATCTGTATTTTACCTACCACTAAGTCTTGCCTTCCCCATCCATTGTAAATAATTTCTCAGTCTCAGTGTACACAAAATGTAAATGCCAAATTATGGGTTTTTTCAGTTAAAAAGAAGATTTTATTGCACATTTTGCATCACTCCCTGTGAAAGTTTCCTGTGGAAGAAGAATGTTTTAGTAAAGTGGTTACTAAGGCAACTCTCATGGGAACTGAAAGCAAACTGGGACTTCTCAAAATTTGCTGAGAAGAAACATCCTCATAATCTTCCTTTAAGATTTTCTCTCCTTTTATGATGTGTAAGAACAAACCAGGTAAAAGCATGTCTGCTTATTTTTCTTTCTTACAACATTTTAAAATAATCCTTCATAAAGTTCATCATATATACTTTTCTTCATAATCTACCATGTCCTCATAGGGCTCCATGGAGGTCAATCAGAGTGTCAAATAATCTCAAGGACTACTTAGGGGTGCTGCTGGAAGACAAAATGATTGCGAAGATAAGGATCTTCCAGCATGTAACCACTGGATCATTTAATGAGGTTTATTTCCAGGCCTGAATGCACCTAACCTCTTGTTGGTGCCTGAAAAAAAAAAAAAACAAACAATCCATGCTTACTGAAAAAAAAATATAGCAAAACAACAAACAACTGAACCTGGCAACAGCAGCTTTTCATGCAGGGAGAACAAACAACTGAACTTGGCAGCAGCAGCTTCTCGTACGAACAAAATGCAAAAATGAGGCACAAGCTTTGCGCTCTTTTTCGCTGTTTGTCCCCTTCATAAGAAACCCAGAGAAAGTTTCAAGAGTGCTTTGCCAATAGATGCTGGTCCACTGTGACCTCAATCCGTCAGGTTTTCAGTAAGCTCAGTGTGGGTAGTGGGGAAGTAGCTCTCAGTGCAGGCAGAAATATAACTTGCCAGGTCCTTGGTCATTCTTCCTGAAGTCTGACATTTCAGGAATTATAATGCCAAAATTTCAGAAAGTGCAATGGGTAATAAGTTGCTCATTCAGTTATGTACAAGGAAAAAGAAACTATTGTCAGTAACACTATATGGTTCGTTTTCCTTTTACAACTCTTCCAGTTGACAAAGAAAATCAAAACTCTTGACTGTCCTACATGACAGCAAATCTCCTTAAATCTATACAACATGTCTCAGAATGTGACATCCTTTCCATTAACTACTCTAATGATTGTCCTTTCTTTTAGCTGCTATACTAAATGCACAGTCTATGAGTTGTCAGGAGGACAGAGTTAGCTACTATAGATTTTCCTCAATAAAAAATCCCTGGAATAAATCTGCAAACAAACCAGCAGAGATGCTGCAAAACTCTTCCACCTATGCCTTGCCTAACCTGGATGAAGCTTTCTATTCAAGAAACAGGGAGTTTAGGTCTATCTGTTCTTGAAACTGTTAATTCTGCATGAGCAACCAAGAATGATGGATTTAGGGCACAAAATTCCATGTTTCCCAGTTCCAGGATGATCTGGCTTAGGAAGTTTTATGTTGACTAAAAACTGGCTGGCATGAAGTCTGCTAGGCAAAAGCCACTTTATAGTGATAGGACTTGCTTGAGCAAACTCAAGCAAGTACTTGGAATTCATAAATGACCCACATCAAGTTTAAATGTTATTACAGATTAAAGTATAACAGGAAAATTAAATGGGTTTTCTCTCTAAAACAGGGAAGGCAGGCTTGATGAGGATGACACAGCTTGGTTAGGGGTCAGTAAGTCACAGGAACTGTTACAGGAAAGAAGACACAAACTGGGTTCTGCTACTGACCTGCTGAGCAATCGGGATTCTTTCATCACCTCCTCTGCCTTATTAATTCCTCTAAATGGTTAGTAATGCTATCTTCTTAATAAAGCAGGTTAAGAGTAAGTGCTGGATTAGAGCAGATCTTAATCCTGTAACTTAAAGGCTTCATTTTGATTTGGGTCTTAGGCTTAATTGCGAGGTCTGACTGAAGATGATGTGGTTAGGGTGGTCATAAAAGCTCTCTCTTGCTTACCTAATGCCTAAATCTAGAAGTAACCAAATGCCATGGAGTTTTCATGTGGAATTTTCCCCAGATTTTACATTTGTATCTGTTTTTTCTATATTTGTACTTCTGCCCCAGGATGTCTTGATGTGGACTGATTGTTTTGTGCCCATTTCATGCCTTCTCTACTATTCCCTCACACACACCCCAAAGGGAATCCAGTCTCTAAGCGTTCTTAGACAATGCTTACTGGTATTATACATGATGTCCATCCTCCCAAAATTCAATATACCAATTTTCAGGACACTCTCAGGAAAACCAGAGAACTAAGGGCTTTTACCCCCATTCTGGAGCAGAGGGGAACTGCTTTGTGTCTGGAAAGGATGAGAATGCTCCTGTATAAAAAAGAAGAAGAGGCTTGCATTATATACCTTCCCATCCTTCTAGCGGGAGGTGGGGAGAGAAGTACAAAGGAAGGAGCTGAGTGACCCAGCTATAGAAGAGAGTTTTGTACTGCCAGAAAGACACCTACCTAGCCAAGTGTTCAATAAGGTATGGAGCTCTGCAGGCAAGAGGGTTTGAAAGCATGCCTAGCACAAGGCAAAAGCCCAGGAAGGAGGCAAAGGGTATCTAACACATACTCCAAGCTGGCAATTGTTCTGGTTCCTTCCACCGAAGACAATTCTTCCTGTGTAAGCTCTGTATGTTCACAGTGGCTGGTTTTGGGTGGAGCGGTATTGGGCAAGCTGGTAGTTATGGATGCCATTGAGGTACCTACCCTTCCCCATGTATTGCAGGTGCCTGTGGGAGAATGGCACAAGGTTATGTGCTGTGGCAAACAGGAACCTAGAGATTGTATGTTGCCACACTTAATTATTAGTCTCCTAGATTCTTTTTGCCCCTAGGTCTGTGTGGCTAGGAAGCAATGGTAAGTGTTGGAAGGAAAAAAAAACCAACAAAAAGAGGAGTTTAAGCTTGGATATGTAACTAACGTATGGAAACAAATACTTACCTGGCTAAATATGATCTATTAAATGAGACATCTCTCTGATGGAGTTGCTTCAACATGAAGCCCCAGGGTGATGGTCTCTGAGCCCACACTGAGCTATGGACAGGAAAGGATTTGGGGAATGAAAATCTCCCAGAATGGAAATAGGCTTCCCATTAGATCCGTGCAATGCTTTGTTTCAAGGGGATGCAGACACACACACTTGTTTTGACTTTTCTTTTTCCAATCACAACCAAAATCTGGATTTTAAGACTGGATTTTAAGGCATGAAAGTCTCTCATCTCTATCCTTTTCTGTCCCCCCCAAAAAATCTAAGAATGTCACTTAGGGTTTTGAGTGAGAGCTGCGGAAGCTGGGTTCTTACAGCACTTCTTACTTGGAATAGTTGTTCCTTGTGCTTGGCAGCCTACCCAAAACACTGTGGTAATTTGGTCTGGTTCATTTCCAGTGTCATCCTACTGAGTAAGGCATGAATCCCACCATAAACTTATTGCTTAACAGAAGAGCATAGATAGTGTCCTCACAAATCATATTTTTGTTAAATTAACCTGATCCAAGTAAATCTCAGTGGAATTGTTTCGACTGAAAATGGAGGCCATATCTGTTTCCCAAGGATGTTTGATCCCATGGCCCTTTTCTTGGAAGCTGTTCAGCTTTGACTTTCTTCCCACCTGCTGTTGCAAACTGCCACCCCCATGGCTCTGTTTCAATGGTAAAGCCGCCTCTAATCTCCAAGGATCATGCAACAGGAAAGGAATATTACCATGAATTCTCTCAGCCTCCAACTCAGCTCCCCTCCCCTTTCTTTCACAGACCTGACACAGTAATGATTCTTGTGTTTTAGTGTGGCACAACCAATTGCTGCTTGGTGGACTCTGAGGGAAGATGCCATTTGGATCTCTGCCAAAGCAGGACCTGTATTGTTTGGGCCATCCTTTTTGTCACCATCCCTTGATATTTCCCAGGCTCTCTCCTGCCCTATACATTTTCCATGTAGTGGGTAGTTATTTTTCTTGTTCTGTGCCTCCCTGTTCCTGTCCTATGTCCTATGCCAAACAGACAGACACTGGTTGAAGTGGGATGTTGCAGACAGCAGCTTGGGTACAGGCTGCACAATTTCCTCAGTCTCACGGCTCAACTACATGCCATTGCTGGCACAGTGGAAGAGCTGTGTCCCACAGGCCGTTGTCCATGACTATGTAAATCAATGGGCTCTTGTGACCAGCCAGGCAAGAAGATGCAGTGGCAGGCCAGTGGCTCCTGGCAGACACTATCCACAGAAGTGCATTACATTCATGGGTGAGGAGGGAGAAGGAACGAGGGGTAGAGACACAAACTTTGTCATCTGTGTATGCCTATTGACTGTAAGGCTACTTGCATGAACATTTTGTGTTTTATGAAAAGTCAGAACCAACTGAAGTATACTCTATGCTTCATAGTTTCTGAGCTTAGATGAATTTTCAAAGTTTTCTCTTTTGTTGACATTGCTGAAAATATGCTTTACTACACAAAGCAAGCCTGTATTTGGTTAAGTAATTATATTTCCTGACCTTGCACTTCAAGAAACACAGTGACTATTACAGGCCAGCGCCGATGCCCATTACTAGAGAAAGCTGGAACTCATTCCCCGTTCCCTGGGCTGGACGGAGGCCGGGGCAGCTGGGGACTCGGTGAGCGCAAGCCCGACAGCTGTCTCTCAGGGCCCTCTGCCTCCTCTGTGCCATCCACCGGCTCGGGAAGCGCCGACCCCGCCACTGGCCCCGGCGCGGCCCTGGCAGGTGCGGGCGTGGC
>WEIT01006638.1:85934-104537 GCA_013389985.1 Dryoscopus gambensis
GTGTTTTTGAACGGTCTTTTTCATCCCTCTTCCTTTCTCTTGACACCACCACCTCCTCACCGCCTCCCCCTCCGACCTTCTAGTGGGTTTTTTGTTTGTTTTATTTTAAAGTCTGCTGCTACTGTGCCGGTTAGAGACGGTAATTCCCTTGGGGAGCCAACTGCCTAATGCAGAGCTTTGAGCACTCGTTGGAGCAGATGCACTTTTAAACTTTTGAAGAGCATAATCAGAACAGGTTGTTGTTACTATCTATTTTCAATAGAAGCAATATTTCTTAAGATGCAATGCAGTGAAAGACTTATGTGAGTATTAGCTCACATTAATGAATGTGAAATAAGAGCAAACAATTGTGGTAATAAGTAATTGCTGTGTTACCACCATAATATTAAAGTTAGTTGAATTTTTTTCTGTGTTTTTTAAGTGTCTAGGTTAACTTACATTGCAGTTTCTGTGAACCTACCAAAAAAAAAAAAAAAGGAAAAAAAACCAAAAAAACCAAAAAAATCAACCTCCCCCAAAAATAACACCCCGCCAACCAACAACTCAACAAAAGACAAAAACCCGCCAAAACCAAACTGTGCTCAGTCCTTTTGAAAACTGATAAATCTTCAGTCTCCCTGGCTGTATTTCATCAGCCAGGAGGTGATATATTGCTGCATATAATAATGTCTAACTGAAAGGACCCTTCTGTAACTGGGGAAGCAAATATATCATTTACAAAGTATGGATATAAAAGGTTGTGTGTGAATAATCTCTTTCTGCCTTGTTAGCTGTTTGCTAATTACAGAGTGCTTTCTTGAAATATCCTGGTTACAATAATCTGAAGTCCTGGTTTAGGACTAAATCGCACTGGAAGCCATGGATAGGTGTACAAAAACTCTTTAATCTCTTAAAAAAATACAGCTGTGTTTATCCTTTTGCGTGGCAGGGCTATGTTTGTATTCCCTCAGAGATGGTGATTTTTCTTTGTTTCTTGGCTGACTAGCCAGTGAATAACAAAGGTGGATGGTGTAAACCACCTTCCACTGGGGAAAAACAGTAGTACTGTAAAGACTTCTGCGATGTGACCTGCTGGCTGGGATTTATGGACAAGACTGTGTAAATACTTTGTAAATATAAGCTTTTTTTAAAAGTTTGATCTGCTGTTCAGTAGGGCTAACTGCCACCTTATTGTAAATGGAAGAGAGGACTTTTGCAGAGGTTATTTCAGTAAAACACACTGTTCAGTCCGTCTGCTTTAGACTGAGACTGGATTTGGATCCTTCCCAACTCAGCTCATTTAATCTTAATACGGCTAAATAGGATTCGTGTCAGTTTGCATGGAGAGAGGATGTAAAGCTGTCACTCCAGAGGCAGAACTGTGCTCAGGATGAATGTGACAACAGCCTTTGGCGTGTGTGAGGAGTGATGGCACTACCTCTTGGGATGCACAGGGAAGCAGGGTGTTTCTGCTGGGTACTTGACATGGATGCTAAATATTTATTACCTATGCTTGTTTGCATGTGTCTTGTCTACATGGTGTAAGTAAATATGGTGTTGCTTGGCAGACTTCATGCTGCTGTGTGTGAAGTCTCACACACTGGTCATCAGTTATTTATAAGTCAAGATTATGATAACAGGAAGCAAAATTTCGGCAATGCCTTCCCCTCTTTCCCCTCCCCCCACAACCCAATAAGCTAAATTTTTATATGAAGCTATTGTTTTAACAAAAATTATAAATGCACACACAAAGCTTACAGATCATGTTTGTAATTTATTATTTCACAGTAAGCAACTAGCAAGTCCATTAACACTAGAGCATTAGTGATTTTGTATTTTAATTGAGTACCAAAGCGAAATGCTACAAAGCCAACTCTATTCCCAGTTCTGTGGTAACATTTGGTCATAGTTCATTGTGTGTGATGCATGTTTAGCGTGCTCAGAATAAATTTTAGTAGAAGTCCAGAAAATAATTCTGAAATAAGTATATTTGTTAATATAGACACGTTTTAATATATAATTTAACACAGACATTCTGCCATGTGTAACAGTTACAAAGTAACGAGAACTCTCCAAGGTAAGCTATAAATATATAACCTATACCCAGTTCATGAGGGTTTATGGCTGGGAGTTCATCAACAGTTCAGGTGCATGATTTCCATATAGTCTGTACAGAGGTTTGTTAGGCTTTACAAGTAGTGAATTATTTTGAAAGGAAATGCAAAAAGCATCATCTTGTCCAAATCTTGCTGTGTTATCTGGAAACGAGTGAAATGCTAAATAAACTTACTTGCTCAGCCTTGTTTCTTTTCATTACTGGAGTGTCTGTGTGCTCTCTGCATTTTTCCTGGATTCATGGTACTAGTTTATTTCACCTTGACTCTTTGAATGGATGGTGTTTTAGGTGAATTATATCCTCTTGCAAAACAAACCAGTCTAATAAATTGTGGCTAGAACACCATGGCTGCGGGCTAATGAACAGTGCTTACTGAAGGAGAGGGAAATGTGATCTTGGGTCTATAGAGCTGTTAATTTGATCTGATCTAGCAGCATTCTTGTTACTTTATTGAAGGTGGGTTTTTTCGTTTGGTTGGTTTGGTTTGGGTTTTTTTCTGTTTCCTCTTGGAGGAACATGACATAAAGCTTCACAAGAAACTAAGTCAACTTTGCAGCATCACATTTGATTCATGTAGTGTTGCACTAGGACTTTTAATATTTGTGTGAATGTGCATAAAACTGTGTAAAGAGAGGACAACAGTAAATGCAGTCTCGCAGCTTCTGGTGCTAAAGAGAAAATACAAGTGAATAATATCCAGAGGCACTTTTTAAAAATGCCTTTATTAATGGCCTGTGGTCAGAAAGCTGAGCATAGTAATGAAATCGGTTAATGCCATGCTGTTGAGGGGGTGATATTGATGCATAGGGCCAACATATAAAGGAGGTGGAGGGACTGGGGTAATAAGGTCCCTTTGCATATAGCTAAATATGGAGGGGTGGGGATAGAAGGTCTCTCTCTAGGATGGGATAGAAGGAGATGGATTAATCAGTGGTAGTGCAACTGTCCTGTTGTGCATGTCATCTGCAATGTGTAGGACTTCTCTAACAGAAAGCATCAGTAGAAGGTTCTAGTGAGAGCTTTCCTTTAATGTAGATACTTACCTGTGTCCAGGAGAGACAAATTCAAAGAAAAACCCTAGAGAGGGGGTTGGGGATGACCAGAGACAAAAATCCACCTTAAAATAAGAGGGTGCTTGGCTAATTTAGCCTGGTAGAATTCAAGGAGCTATCTCTTCCTTCACCTGTGTAAAATCTAAGGGATTTAAATGCCAAAGAGGAGAAAGAATTGCTTTAAACAGAATTTGTGGTTTAAGAGATTTTAAAGCTTTAGAACAGCTAAATGTGTGTGGTGGGGGGTGGTTTTTGTGAGTGGGTAGGATTTTTTTTCCCCTTCCTTGTTGATCTTCTTAGAAGACTATTCCAAGACCTAACATCCCTTAAGATAAAATTTGACAAGTACACAATTTAATGCTGCTGCGTGTAGGAGTGGGGAACTGGAACTGATGTCTTAAAAGGTTTTTCCCAGGCCTGTGTTGTTAATAATGTGCTGGTATGTGCTAGGCATTAAGTGGTTAGACAAGTCCTCCATACCTGTTTGATGTTGAATATACACGCATGCTGTCTTCAAGTTGTTTTTTTCAGAATACAAGTCTTCTGCCAAACCTTTGTCTGTCTGTGAACAGACTATGGCATTAAAATTTAACAAGTTTTTCATAAGCCAGCCCAAAAATATGCAAGTGTAGTGAGAGGAATTTATTTCTAAATATAAACAATATTAGTAATAGTTCCCAGATCTTCTCAATTTATTCTTGACTGTGTATCTTCTAACTATGCACAGTGGTTTTATCTCAGAGCTCTTCACAGCAGATTGCTATAACTGGACTGAAGTAAAAATACTTTTTCATATCCTCAACTGTTCATAATAAATTAAAATGCTCGTAGCTTATGAATGGCTATAGATTTAGTCAGGAATAAAATATTACCCCTGTAAGCACCAATTGCAGTCCATCAGGTGATAAGGTGTATTATGTATTTGATACCAGGAGATGAATACTCATTCTGGGGCAAAATGGAAACCTAAGGAAGCTTCCATTTGCCAAATGTAAGTGTCACTCATTGCTGCAAAAGAAAGGTGGAGGATTCTATGAGTAGTAAATTTAAGGAGATGACTAAAGTTATCAGAGAATGAGTTCACAGTTTTGCCAAAACCCTTATTTACTGCATGAGCTGAGTAAGCATTTCCGAGGGCAGTTTCTTGTGGGATGTTAGCTGCTACAGAGAAACCAAGGGTGTTAACTGTTATGTTAGTCACTAATTAAAGAATTTCTTAGCCTTCTTAAAGGTCAGAAGGAGGGAGATAAGCCTTCCTGTTCTGGTCCCTTCCTCCACCCACATGAACATCTTCCTTTGTCCATGAAAAAAAGCTGTGATACGTCAGGACTTTTTGAGAATAAGACTACTTGATGACCACTGAAGATTCCCACATCAGTGTTGTTCTTGTTTGGCACACTGTGCCCAAAGAGCTTTACATGGACTGTAAATCCCATAATCACTCGATTGACCTTGATGGAAGGCAGTGCTGCCCAAGATCACTGAACCACACTGCCCACTGTTAAGTAATGTACTTTAGCTGTGTTGTGTGCTTGCTTTGAAGCCTGGTTTCTGCAGTAGATAACACTTAGCCTGTGAGCTGAGAAGTACAGCTCTTTGCAGAAGAAGAGCACAGTATGGGATCCTTGCACCTAGGAGAGGGGAAAATTGTTGCTATACGAGACTGGAAACAAGGCATAGCTCAGTGTAACAACTAACCGTGCTGCCTCCATATTGCTCATCTGTTCAGATCCAGATTTTGTTTCTCTTTCCAGTTCCTACTTCATAGTGCAGAAATTCACTTGCCTTCTCTGCATCTGCTCTCATCTTTGAGAGAGCATGAGTAGCAGCCATGTGCTCAGCTGGGACTGATGGACACCTCTTAGTAACAGCTGTCCATTAAAGTAAAAATCCCAGCTCTAAAAGTTAACATGCAGGACTCTGCCTTCTAACTAATTAAGAGAAACTGTTGCTTGATGACCATGGACTTGCATTTGGCTACCTACTGTGTAGGCTCAGTGGAAGCAATACTGACTACCCTACACAAGGCCTGTAGCCTCTTGCTACCTTTGAGAAGGGAGTGTGTGATTGCCCTGTTTGGTTTGTGTGCATTTACTTCTCCCTCTCACTTTCATGAGCAAGTGCTGTAGCTATTGTGTAAAACTCTGAGGTGTCACTATCACCATCTCATCCTCTCTTGTTTTTGTACAAAGAAGTCCATGCTTGCTGTAGTTGTTCTAACCTCAGCGTGAAATGAGTGTGAGAGGGAGTTCTCTGGGGATGAGTGGACGGGATGTCCTGTTGCTGAATCTTGAGCAGGCTTACAAAATTAGTTGAGTGGCTCGGTTCTGTCGAGAGACCACTGCTGTGTAGACACAGAGAGTAGATCTGTGAGCTGCATGCTACCTGAAGAAGTAGAGATTAAAAATCTTAGTTTTGTACCCAGGTGCCTGAATTTAGCCTGTATAGCCCAGTAGGTGACTTCAAGCCTGTACTGTAAGTTCTGGGCTTCAGAGTTATTTGTGGGAGCTAAAGTCGTTCTTTAATACCTAGCTGAATACACTTAGCTGGCTGAACTTTTGTCTCTGTACAGATAAGTGATTATACAAAGTTCCTGCCGCACAAACTGTGGTGTGAGCTGGTGGGGTGGTTTGCATAATTGATACTCGGTGATCTCAGTGTGGGGGAGGATAGCTTTTCCTCCACAACTGTCACAGCTGTGCAGACAAACTCTTGAAAGTACTTTTTCTGCCCTCACTGTGCTCAGGGTACACTTTGGGAACCACTGGAACGTATTTGTTTGACATCACACGTCTATAGAGAGGGGAGTGGGAAGAGTTGCATCTCAGAAGCCCTTAAGCTGTTTTAGGGGTTAGGAAGGGGTACTTTGCCAATCCTTGCAATCACTTTTCCTTTATGATCTGTAACTGCTCAAGAGCAGTATCTTTGTGCTTAGGTGACATTCCAGGACTTGCTATGACCTACCTTTATCTGGGAGCAAATAGTACCTGTTGCATGCTGTTTGAAGTACCTTCTTGAGAAGTGGAAGCATTGTAGTGTATTGCACATAGATCAGATTATCAAGATGTCAGAGGCAATCACATCGCATAATCCTACTAATGAATTTCACAAATGCCATGCAGTATGTTCCACTGAAGTCCGTGAGTAAAATGAAAGAGGCTGATATGGAAAAGGTAAAACAGAAAGGTGGGATATCAAACAAAAAATACGTATCTCTGACAAAAGGATTTGTGTTTAGAATGCAGAATGAAAAAACATCATTACTGGGCCTTGTGTGACTTGTTGCACTGCTATTTCTCCATAAGTAAATGGAGTTCATTTCCTTCTGCACTTTGATGTCCATATGAACGTGGCTGGCCTTGTAGGTCAGGCAGAAGCCCTTGTAGCCTAATAGTACACCTCTGATGTTGGCCAAAAGCTGATGCCTGAGGAAGAGTATTTCAAAGATATGCACCATTGCTTTCCTCTGAGGTATTGGAGGTTGAAAGGTCCTTTATAATGAGTTACTAAATGGATTTCTGTGAACTTGTCCAGTCTCCCTTCGAAACCCTGTGAACTCCAGCATCCACAGTATACTTTAACAAAGGCTGTCCTCGATAACCTTCACATTGTTTGGAAAGTTATCTACAAAACTCCTTGCTACAGTGCTATTTGATTTTTTTTCTTGTTCAGTGTTGATGCCCTGTAGTTATTTTATTGGTAGAACAATGAACATACGTTCCTTGTTTACTCTGTTCATGCAGACCATGAGTTTATATGCTCATGTGTCTTAGCCTCAGTTAATTTTCTTCCGAACTGAGAAGTCCTAGCTAGCTTAGTTGATCCTTGCATGGTAATTTTTTGAGCATCCTTGACCTTCCAGTTCACATCTGATGAAAGTACTGCTTTGCATCCTGTAACATCTCCATCTGGGAAAGGTACAGTTACTGAGAACATTTCTCCTACAGTTGTTTCTTGGATTCCTTAAACTCCCAGGTCATAGTCGTGTGAGAGAGTAAGTCACAGGTAATCCTTGTGTTCACTCAGCCCACCCTGTTCAGTTGCAATGTAGCCATTCCACCCCAGAAGAATAACCAGGACAGGGTCTATTGAAAGTGTTGATAGCTGTGTGCTGTCAGACTGTGTTCCTGTCACACGTCTGACTCTGTAATGGCTCTGGGTTTTCCATGCACATTGCCCTCTGGAACATAGACCTCTGCATAAGCATTGGAATAAAAGGCACCAGTATTGGTGCTTGGATTCAGGGGAAGCTCTGAGGTTATTGTAGCTTTTATTTAGATTATTCACACCTTCAGATCCTGCCCTGGTTGTTGTGAGTTGGTACCGTGGAGTTCACCTTTTGCAGAAATTGTTGTGTCTTTGTTGCTTCCAAGTGAAAAAGCCAAGCAGAGGCATGAAATGGTGTTTGTGTTCCAGGTCAAGACTGTAAGATACTAATTTATTTTTTATTTTCCCTCGTGGGGATTGCAGAAGGATGATATTGCTTTATGTAGTGTAAATATTGGAGATGTTAAATTATTTAGAAGACTCTGAAATTACTATAAAACTTGAGATCTGAAACCTCTATATTATCTGTACTTGGCCCCATGCTTATGTTTCTGATGGAAGACGGCAGAAGATCTGATCTGTTCTGGACTCTGAGCAACTTCTTGAGATAAAGCTTATTTGAGGATTGTTTGTGGGGCTTGCTTTAAACTTCATGTGTAAAGCCTTAGTCTCGCAACTTCATTAAGTTTAATTAGATGCAACAGCTGTCATGATAAAACAGTCTGTGTATGCAGGAGTTTGATCCAGTGGCCTCTAGCTTTCCTCTGTATTTATTCTTTATGTACAAAGGAGCTATTGTTGCTGCACTCTGTGTTCCTAAATCCATCCTAGCATCCATTGAGGGCAAGTGACACATCCAGGCAGTGGTGCTACGTTGAGCCTGTTGTCACTGGCTGTGTGTTCCTTCTTTAAAGAACAGACTGCTGCTTGTACACAGATATTCTGAAAATGCTAATGGAGTATTATATGGCATCAGAGAGTCTTTAAAGTGAACATTAATGTATTTCAATGAAACACCATAAACCCTCCTGCTTCTTCGTAATATCATGTTCAAAGTAAATCATTCTTATATCCTTCACATAGAGTGAAGGCAAGCGTTTTGCATGGGGCTCCCTAAGTGTGCAGGGCTTTGTTCAAGGGCAGTATCCTGGGGCCTTTCAGACTTACTCTGCATTGCTTTATGTCTTGCCAAAGCATAGAGCTGTGCCTAGGTAATTCTACATTTTTTAAAAAATTGAATTTTAAAGTTTTAGATAGGCCTCTGTCTCTCAGTTTTTCAACTTGTTCCTAGCTCAAGACAGAATTATGCAGATTGCTTATTAGGAAAGAGCTGGGGAATTTTCAGTGACTGGAGAAAGATTTGAATTTTTTTTTCTTTTCTGGGAAGAGTGCTTGCTTGGTTTTACTGTTTTACTGAGCAGTTATTTTTAACTGTACAGAGCTGACCAAAGGTGGAGAATGCTGGAAGTCTGTCTGGAGCCTAGGCATTTGGGAGCCAGGGTTATCAGAGATGTACTGTCACTTGCACTTGCCACACCTGCATGAAATCATCATGATCTTTTGGCATGCAAAGTGTTATTGCTTGACCTAAGATAAAGAACTGAACTGCAGCCATGGCTGCTTCATGATTTTTCACGCAGATGCCTACTATGCAGTTATTACATGCTGACAGAAGAGATCGCAAACCTTCATTAAGGGAACTGAGATAGGCACGTAATTAAGTTTGGCATCTTCTGCACATCTAAACATAAAAAGTTTGAATTTACATTCTAGGATTATGTTTATGTTTAATTATAAGGAAGGTTTCATGCTGTCTTACAGAGAAGAGTTAAGTGACATGGCTGCAATAATGAACTCGATGGATTTGCTTTCTTGTGACCCGTTTGTGTGTGCTGGCAGGGAGGGGGAAGTTCATTCTGAAAATTCCACTCACTTTGTTAAAACTAGAATTTCTGGATGACTCCCCACATCTGAGTATTGAACATTTTCCTGCTCACATGAACTCTCCCTCCCTTCCCTCCCCTTCATCCAGAAGTCTAGCTTTCAGATTTCACTCCAAAATGTTTCTTGGCTTCCCCTTGAAGAACTTTATTTCTCTTCTGAAAAACTGCCACAAAAGAAGTCATAAGTCTCTTTCACCATACAGGAGAGCAGCAAATACCTGGGCTCCTGTTGCATTGACTAAACTTAAGAAATTTCAGTTAAGTATAACTGATATAGCTATTGCTCCTTAAATACTGAGGACTAGTACCCCCAAAAATGTGGTTGTGCAAGCTGTTGCATTAAAACTGACTAGTAGGTAAGGCTAACGATCGTACTGCACAATTTTAAAGTAACTACTAGATTATAGATTATTATATACAGCTCAATTTACCCTCAGTGGCATTTCTCCCTCTCCTGGGAAGGTAAGCAAGGTTTTAAGGAACAAAGACCAGCCTACTCAGCTCTAATTTTACCTGTTGCAAATGCAGCAATACCTAACTGCTTCATAGACTCTGAGGAATTCCACTGGAACGTGACTTAATGTTCCCATTTATTTGCAATGAGGAAGCAATGTTTAACACAATGAGATCTGAAATGGAACACGTCCTTCAGTTCACAGACGGGTATTTTGATTTAGCATGGTATGCTGAGAAACTGGGTCGGTCAAATGGGTGCAACCAGCTTGCCGTGTCAGCCAAGGGGATGCCAGTGAGGCCATCCCGTGTTTGCGTTTTGTGAACTGCTGAGGCTCTTTTCTTCCTTGTCAGCAAATGTGCTCCCCAGTGTGTGGGGGAAGGTTCGTGGCTGCTGTGCTGCGCTGCCGCTGCCCTCTCTGAAATGCTCCATGTTGGGCAGGCAATGCCTGAAAGGTTCTGCCATGGGAGCAGGGGAGAAGCGTGTGAAAGGCTTTCTCCGGTGCTGTGCTGTACAGTTCTTTCCCATTCTCATAGGAATCAGATTATCCTTCCCACAGAAGAGAAATGGTGGGTCTGCCATTTGCCTTCTCATTTCAGGTTCTTGGACATCCTTTAAATCATAAAAATGTAGCACTGGGAAGGACTTGAACTTGTGTTTTCTGAAGGGTGCATGGCAGTGGTTACATAATATCATAATATCTTACCAGTCCGGCAATTATTGTTTCTTTTCATATTACCCAGCAGGCAATAAGCGGGCTTTTTGCTGGTTTTCTCCATGTAGGTTTAGAAGTTTGTCTTCTATATAAAACGTGTCATGTTTCAGACAATTCCTATTTGGAAGAGGATCAGTGACATGTTTGAAACAAACAAAAAAACCCCACAAACAATTAGAAAACCCCAAACACACAGAGATTAAAAAAGCCCCAACTAGCAACCAACCCAGAAACTACTGACCTGTGGATTAGTGTAGCCTTTCCTTTATGAACTTGCCCCCTTCCAAAAGAAGCATTCAAATTTGGGTGAGGGCATTCCAACTAGCAAGTCATCAGGCAGGCAGAACAGAATAGTCACCTTCTGTAATGCTTCCGGTGACAAATACACTCAAGAATGTAATTTTCCCATCTATGTAATGGCATCACACCAGGAAATGTGGTGTTTTTCTGGGGATTGTAGTAGACCACATCCTTGTCTACAGTCCTGCTGTAGCCCATTGTTGGCAAGCCTGTAATTTGTTCATCTCTGCCTCTTGTCCATTCTCACCTCTCCCAGTGTAGCTTATTTTTCAGACCTACCAAGATCTTTGAATTCCAGCCCTGTCCTCCCAAAAGTGTTTTTTACTTGTTTTTAACTAGGTGCTGCTCATGATCTTGTAAGTGCACTCCATCTTCCAGGGGCTGTGAGAGTACTTAACTTTGTTTTCTTATTCCTCAATCCCACCACACTCACATACCCTTTTCAAGACCTTGGCTTGACAGGAAAAGGTCAGAATATGTGTCCCTGCAGTAGTGCCAGCAAGATGAAAGTGCTGAGCCCAGCTGGGAAGGAAGCTGTGTTTTGGCAATCCTGCAGCAGCAAATGGAATTGATCTTTTGCTTGATATTCATGACATTTATCTTCTGCTCTGAAAGAAGCTATGGAGAATGTGGGTGCACAACTTGTCATTTGGTTGTAATTTCACATGGCTCAGATTTGTTGTATGCCTAGTCTATGTTGTATGGCACCACATCAAATATGTTACTAGATGAGGTTTGCTCCATCAGGCAGGTTATTCCATCAGAGAAGAAACAGAATTGTCTCCAGGTGTTATGTTCTTGACAAGCTGATCTTCATAAATTCTTACGAAGAATATAATAAATTGAACTAATATTTCTGCGGTTGCTTCTGTGTTATTTGTGCTATTTACCTTCTCAGAGTTGTCTTCTCCTCTGCACAGTCTCTGAACCATTACCTGTTGACTTAAGTAACTTGTGGAGGACAGAGGAATGCAGATACTGAAGTGTCAGCAGATTAGCTCTGAGCTCTGAAGCCCCTAGGATTTTTTTCCCTAGTCAAAGTTGAAAATTTTCCCGTAACAATTTCCAGGAGCTGGGACAACAGTTACTCCATCAGTTAGCACAGTATCTTTCTTTGTTGCTGGACCTGGAACCAGTGAACACTACTGAATGGAATGTGGAAGAATAGAGAGCAGTTTCAGTGCCCTTCTGATGCTGCTACATGAAATTGTTTTTCCCATTACCAGATACTTAATCACTACATGCATCTATGAACAGCTCTGGTTGCTAAGGTCAAAATGAGATTACTTTGTCCTTGCAGATGCATTGCAGCCCAGGCCAAGAAGCTTGCCTAGTATTTGTTCCATTAGTACTTGCTGCTTGTGTGGTGAAAGAGTAGACCTGCAGAAGTGAGGATTAATGCTACTACGTTCTTAATAGTATTATTAATGCCACTGCTTCCTCTTGCTTGTTAAGACTTTGGTATTCCTTCAGCACAAGCAAGTCCATATGCATGCAGTCAGTTTGTGTGTGTGCGAGAAGGCTTAACAGCTGTGCACGCTGTTTTTCATAGAATGTAAATGCAGGGCAGCACTTCAAAATGTGGCTGATTTGCTTAAACGTACAAGTGACTCCTGAGATTTCCAGACAGGCAGTGACTGAAGAAACAAGGCATGTCTGTCTAGGTTTCTCCACTGCTAATTGCCACCCCTTCGAAAGATACTGCACTTAAAAACCTGCTGTTTAGGAGACTCTGGTCTTTCTTCCTCCTTGGAAAGAGGAAGAAAACATTCCTGAGCATTGTCTAAGGCATTTAGAGCTGCTAATGATAATGATAAGTGACACAGTTAAGTACCGGTTTGTCCTGTGTTAATGGGTAAAAGTTGGTATTTACTGCCCTTTATCTTATGTATTCACTGAAATGAAATTGTATGGTCTTATTTAAATGACTTGCACAACTTCATGGTTTCACTGAGCTATTTTATTATGCAAGTGAACTATTAGATTACATGCATCAGGGTGCAAAATATCCACAATGGCATAGTGTGTCCGAGAGCTGCGGGGTTTTTTGTCCCCTGTTCTGCCTGCCCTTTTTCCTTCAGTGTGGGATGTTTTTCAGTGGAGCTGCAGTATCAGGAGAGGGACGGTTAACTTCAAAGTACTGTGTTGCCTGCAAACAGAGACAGATTCTGCACCAAGGCACTCAAGAGTCAGATTTTAGAATCTGTGCATTCATAGTGTCCAACACACCTAAAAACTGGGTGTTTGTGAGAGGAAGGGATTGAAGAGGCAGTGTCATCTTGGGTTCCTATCTAGGTCTTGATCCTTCCACAGAGATGGTGCCACTCAGCTGGTTGGCAGCGTGTTGCCTCCTTAGAATGTTTTTCAAATGGCACTTCAGTTTTTCAAGTTAGATGTTCTACTGATGTGCACGAACTCTGAAAGGCTGCACCTGCCCCACAGATTGATCTACTGACTTAGTATTAGAAAAGATGTTGTTTTAACAGCAACAAAAGAACAAATGCATGACTTGAGGGCATTGCTAAAGCACAGAAGATTCCATTCTAACTACCATATCTTACCATAGTGTTACAACCATTTAAACTTTACTCTGAAGTTCTCTCTAGCTCTGGCCTTCACCTTCTACTCTCTTGTTTGATCTGGTGAGGTAGCCAGCATGTTGCAGTCCAGTCTGAAGTCGTGGAACTGCTGTTCAATCTTTCAGTGTACTAAGTTCTTCAGCTTCATGGAAAGTTTCTCCATTTAATGCAAATGGCATTGCCTTTTCAACAGCATGCTCTTCTGGATCTAATTTGTTAGCAATTTTATGCATCCTAAGACAGGAGAAGAGCCAAAACTTGTGTTCTGTAATGTTTTTGTATGCACAAACAAACCTTAAAGGCCCTATCTGTCATTTTTAGTGTGTTAGCCTCACACATAAAAGTAGAATTATTGAATAGTTAAAGTTGGAAGGGACCTTAAATATAATCTATTTCTAACCCCTAGAATAATAAAGTGTTATGACATTGGCCTATCAAGAAAGAAGTTGTATCTTACTGTCCAGGATTTTTAGCATGCTTTATGCTTAAATGCACATATTTTTTAATATAACCCTTATTTCATGTACAACAGTCATGTGCTGTTCTCTTCCCTCCACATCCCCGTGCTCTTAAAAATGAAAAACTCTTTTCATTTTGGTAATGGCTTCAACGTTGTCCCGGATTCCTGCCAGGATTTGGTAGGATCTTACAAAGGACATGCCTTGCCTAGACAGGGTGAGCAGGACTTCACTTGTGTAAGTTGTGTTAACTGTGTCTTGCTCTTTTTGTTGCTCATGGAAATTAGTTTGAGTTGTTCCCTGTTTTCCTTCCCAACAATACCTGAATTGGTTAGCACCTTGGGTGTTGATTTAATCATCTTGGCGCCATGGGGAGTTTCATCTGGTCTGAGCTGAGTGCCAAACTGATTGACACTCGGTGTAACAGGCATCAAGGTTTCTTCAGACTGTCTAAACCAGGGTTTCATGTGGGTTAAGCTCTGCTGCTTTACTACAAGCTTCTCTGTGGCTAAAAGCTTGTATGGAGTGGTTGTAGGACATCCATTTAGAAACACCGTTAAAACCATTATATTCTGGAAGTCAAGGTTAAGGTTTGGAGATGAGAAGCAGGAGGGCTTAATAGGGCAGGAAGGAGACTCAAAGGATATTCCCAGGCAGTCATCAACTCACTGAAGGGACAGAAGGCCCTGTCTCTTCTTGCTCTGCCTGTCCTGTGGCTGGCAGTTTGTCTGAGGGCACACCAGGGAATTCCTCTTTGTGCTGATGGTTTATGCAGCCCTTAAAGAACACAGAAATTAACCTTTACTGCAGGGCCCAAGTGTCCTTGAAAGCTTTTTGGATAACCAAGTAAGTAGTCATGTTCCTGCATGCTTCTGGCTTTAAATGATGATTGAAGTGGTAAAGAAGATTACTACAATTTTTGGTCTTAATACTAAAATAATTCTTAAAATCTGTAGCAGCTAAATGACTTTAGCACCAAATAGCACTCTATATTGCTGATCCTACAGTCTTCTAGGGTTGTAGTAAAACAGGACATGGGAGTTTAACTTTTTTTACTAGCAGATAACAACTAAGGAGAGATAGAGGAAAACGCATACGTATTGGTACTAGCTGGAATTTTGTACTCAGCCAGCATTCTGCAGGTTTTCTGGTAAGCAGTAGGAAGCACTTCATTTTAAGTTCTTCAGCTTATAAAGTGATACTTATTTTACACCACTGTGGTGTTTCAGCCAGAAGTACAAATAACTTGCGCAGCACAAAACTGAAGACAGCAGAGCATATGTTTTCTTGAAGTGGGTAGAAAGGGATTAGAATATGATTAGGGATTTGTTGTTGAGAGGGATTAAGCAACAGGTGTTTTTTAAGGTCACATCTTTGAATTGCAGCCTTGCTGTTCCACAGAATTTGATATCCGAATTCCCCCTCCCTTCCTACCCTGGAAACACTTCTTGGGAAACCTTTGGTTCTTAAGGCATGGGAAGAAAACCTAAAGCATTATTCCATGCTCTGTTATGATCCCAAATGCTACAGTTGGGTTTTCCAAGATCTCCTTTTACCTTCTTGCTTATTCTTTCATTTTGCACTTAGAGAAAAATTTTTAAGTCCTAATTTAAAGAACAGTGCTTTAAAAATATAGCTTGAAAGTGGCATCACTAAGTCACATTCTCTGGTTCAGTTCTGGGGTCCTGTGACTTGGAAACTGCCTTCAGTCATCTTTCTTTAGGAGGGTCCTCTGTTTTGTGGGAGATCGCAGAAGAAATGACTCTGTAAAGATACTTGATGCCTTCATAGAATGATTTAGTTTGGAAAAGATGTCTAAGATCAAGTTCAGCCATTAACCTAACATTGCCAGGTCCACCATTAAACTGAAGAAGAGTGGTTAAACATTCAGTGTCTCACTGTAAAAGGAGTGCAAAACTTTCTAATATATTTTACTAAAACTAGCTGAAGCAACTTGTTTTATTCACTGTTTTGTGTTAATTGTAACATTCTAATATCTGACATTTATCCTAGAGTTTAAACATTCATAATTAAGTTGCTGAGAACCGTTGAATGTCAAAGCTTTGTAGTGAGTGATTCTATTCCTCTCCTGCCTTTTTTACCTCTCATTTCTTCAGATATGTGCCAGGCTCTCCTGGTCTCCTAGGCCTGACTTTCTGTAATGTGGCATTTACAAATTGTTGGGAAATTGTCATGAAATCTCATCTGCCTGTACCTTACCTGTTGCCTGGCCTTGTGTTTACATGTCCACTTTTTTGTCTCTTTTCTTTAAAATACTGAGCTAAAAAGCTAGTTGTTAGCATAACCATACCACACAATCATCCATGTTTGGAGTTTTTAGATTTGTTTTGGGATTGTTGGGCTTTTTGAGAAGTAGTATGATATTGCAAGCTATAGTCAGAACAGTTGGAGATAATCCTTTCCCAATTTTCCGTTTGACTGGTCCTTATGCCATTCCCTGCAAGATTAGTTGCTGCTTTTGCCTCCTGATTAACTGCTAATAGACTTTTTCTAGTCATTAAACACTCTTGCCTTCTGCATTCAGTAGTAACCTCTGTCTTGCAGTCTAGTGCCATTGCAGTAAATCTAGTTATGTTGTTTCTTCACTGACAGCAAGAGCTTATTGAGCTTTCGCCCTGTAGTATCACTCAGTACCCGTTACTGCTGTTTTATGTGCCAAGTAGACTTTTATGAGGGAAAGAATGAATGTTTATCAGGTTAATGCTGATTGCTTTAAAAGAATAATCTGCAGCCTTTTGCCTTTAAAACCTCAGATTAATTCCAGCTCTAATATAAATGGAAGTTAAATTATAAGTCTTAAATTTAATTTAGTCATTAGGGCTTTCGTAATCCAAGGGATGGCCTGCAGACAGCTATACTGTGCACTCACAGTAGCTCTTAGGCCAAGAGGGTTCAGGCCTGGAAAGGGTCAAGTCTAAAATACCCTCTTGTTGAACCGGAAGATCTGTCCAATCCTGTGTTGAGTAGGAAAACCAGTGGAGCAATTTGGTTAAAACAGAAGAATGAGTGCCCCAGTTAAGTTTGCTGGTGTGATAACACGATTCTAATTGAGGCTTAAGTATGTGTATTATAGAGGTTACAGGAGTGCATCAAAGCGTGGAGACTCTTGTACACAAAGTACTGTGTTAACACCTAGAAAAGCTTTCAGTACATCTTAAACAATGCTTTTTGTTTTTCTCCTTAGATCAACGTTCGAGTTGTTACTATGGATGCAGAGCTGGAGTTTGCCATCCAGCCGAACACTACAGGCAAACAGCTGTTTGACCAGGTCAGTGAAGGGTTGGTGTGGGCTCTTGTCATTTAATTTTGGAGTATGTTTTAGACTACAATGTTTTCTTAAGACTGGATTCCAAACCTATCTTTCTTCTCTACCTCCTAATCAAAGGGCCCCAGTCTGAACTAAGATCTCTAAATTCCATCACAGTAAAAAGAAAAAAGCAAAAACTCTTGCAGGTGAAACCTGTCTTCCTAGCATGTTGGATGATGAAGTGTCACAAGGGATCTGAAATGTTTAGACAGCATAGGTAGCATGTAAAAATGCACCTCTTGCTTTGGACTACAGCTTAGCTCTTGTATAGCTCTTAACTTCCAAGGTTAAAATGTTGCTCTTGTGCATAAAACTCTTCAGGATCAGGTCTTCAGGTGACTACTGAGGGTGTTGGCATGGCTGCATTCATTCATGTGCTGGGTTCAAGGTAACCACTTGCCACAGGTGTTTGAGTTTGTCAAAGTACTGGAAAACCAGAAGAGTTTGTGATCTTTGTGCACCATTTACAGGCAACGTGCCTTGTAAGAAGCCCCTGTGCAGCAGGACAGAGCAGACATTTGTGCAGCCTGCCTTCAGGGATTCCCAGGGTAGTGGAGGGCATGAGTGGCCAAGACTCTCCTCCCTTACTGTTATTCTTCCTGTTACTGCATTAACAATATACAGGTTTGTTTGAAGATGGACCTACAAAGGTCGGATAAAGACAACTAAAACAAACAGTGTGCTATTTGTAAAACTTTGTTATTATTGTCTTAAGTAGCTTTCTGTTATAAAACTGAAGCAAGGCCTAGATTTCAGCAGAAAAAAAATTACTGCTCTGAAACTAAAAAAAAATGAAAATACTTGCTTCTAGCCATTTCTGCTGTAGACCTAAAAAAATAAGGATTAGTCTATGCAGGCTTCAGTCACACATTTTAAGGTGTTCACAAACTGTTATTTGCACTTCTCCCCTTGTAGTTACTAGCCTTGATAGCAAAGGGTGGTTGAGCTTTAACTCAAGTAGGCAGTACCAGCTAAACGACATCCATTCCTTCTAAAGTGTCATTGGTACAATCTCTTGTTCCAGTGAGAATTCTCATTCCTTGCTAGGCCTTATGGCAGTTGTGCATTGAGAAGTACTTAAAAAGAAAACCCAGAAAAACTCCCAAAGCAAACAACCCACAAACCAGTTAAAAAAATAAACAAAATTTCAAACCCCTAACAAACAAGCAGGGGGAAAAAAGCTTTTAGTGGGTTCTTGAAAGGAATGAAAGAAGGAAATCAAATTGTAATCACTGCAGAACTTCACAGTACAAAACCAAGTACTCCAGCTTGTGTTTACCATTAAAGCTAACTTTAATTCCTTTTGATTACTGCTGATGTGGGATAAACATCAAGTGTTCATTGAACACAGAGGTCAAGGGTTCAATCCCTATATGGTTCGTTCACTTGAGAGTTGAACTCGATGATCCTTATGGGTCCCTTCCAACTCAGAATATGCTATGATTCTGTGACTGGAAATTTGCTGAAGTGCATTTGAAACCTGCATTTTTATGGAACCAGCATTTGATGTTTGATCTTCCAGAGGAGGGTCACCAAGTTGACTGGGGAGATGGATCACCTCTCCTATGAGGAGAGGCAGAGAATTGTGATTATTCAGCTTGGAGAAGAGAAGGCTTTGGGGTGACCTAACTG
>WEIT01006638.1:104605-121637 GCA_013389985.1 Dryoscopus gambensis
AATCTGGTCTAGTGAAAGGTGCCCCTGTGCACGGCAGAGGGGTAGAACTAGGTGATCTTTAAGGTCTCTTCCAACCCAGGTCATTCTATGATTCCATTCACTGCTGATCACCATTGCATCAGAGTAACTTCGTCCCCTGGCCCTTTCACGTTAATCCAAAAGAGTGAAATTGGGTTTTATCTCTGACAGTACAAAAATCCAAAGTATTGAAAGCCAGGCTTTTAAAAGCAATGCTTTAGATTAGACTGTAAGTATGTCCTTATGACAAGCATTCAACAAGTACTTCCCTCCCCCATATTTATTAACTAATATTTACATCTCTTAAGAGTCAGGGTCATCTCTCTGGCAGAAGAGAAACTACTTTCTCTGCTTTCAGCTGAGAAGCTCAAAATCCTGAGGACATGGAAAAGGCAAGATGTTTCAGATTCAAGATACTTCTATTTTAGCTGCTGGGTACTTTGGGATTTCTGAAGAATGCTCGTTGCAGCACTTAGTGCACTATTGGGATAGACCTACTCCTCATGACGATTTGCTCCTTACATCTAATGGCTTGGATTTAAAACCTGTGATTGGAAGTTCTTATCCATATTTCATACCTTGTTGGGGGAAGGCTGAGGTAGAAGTGTGCAGCACAAAACCAGAAAAGGTGAAGACCATACATTCTCTCTTCAGTTCTGTTGAGCAAGCCTTTCACTAGGCCCTTATCTCAGGTGGAGTTTACACTCAGATAAAGCCTGTGGAGGCAACCGGTTTTCACAGGTGTGGGGAGTGGCCCAACTGGAACTACAGAACCACTGTGGGGGTTTTGAAGAAGCAAGCTATTTTTAAAAACTACAAGGTAATTTCTTGGCCTGATTGTCAGCTAGTAGAGCTGCTCTGGCAGTGCCCTTGTGTTTTAGGCTTTGCTAGCATGACTGTATCCTGCATGTAAGGTGTGTTATAGCTCCTTTTATAAGAGAGGGAAAATAGTGGAAACTTGTGAATATTAAGTTCAGCTCCACTCAAGCCAGTCCTGTGCAGAGTTTATGCTGCAGTGAGGTCTGAGGTGTCCCAAGAACCAACCTAGTGGGCTCTGCAGCTGGCTAGAGTATCTCCCAGGTAGTCATGTGCCCTCCTGACCATGAGTAAAAGAAATCAAATGGAAGAGACTGTAACTGGCATTTTCTGGAAGTGAATGCATTACTGGGTGGAATGGGCAGACTTAAGATTTGCTGCTTCATGCATTTGAGGAAGCAGAGGAGGTGTCTTCCATCTTGTATATAATGCCTCATTTCTTATTTCTTCCTTGTTTTGCCATGGAGGAAGTTTACAGAGCACTTCCCAGTACAGGCTAAAACATTCTTTGTTCTTTGTATTGGAACTCAAACAGTCCAATTGTGAAGTTTAGCTTAATACTTTCTCCTTCCTTGCTTTTAGATTTTGGGAAGAACTTGAGGGGTCATGATTTCTGCAAGCTTTCTAACTCTATTTATAGGAAAAGTGTACTTTTTCTCTTGTAAGAGACATTCAGAGATAATGACCTGATAACTGCTTGATTTATGCAACTTTTTATTTTAAAAAAGTTGCAACACTCTTTTGTGCAACAGGAAGTACCACACTCAACATACCCCTGGTTTTCTGCTATACTTCATAAAAATACATCCAGCTGTCAGAAAACTTGTCTCTTCCATGATGAAACAAGCCGCTTTGAGGGAGGAAGGAAAAGGAATTTTAGTCAAGTAAAAGCTGAATTATTTTCAGACCCCAGCTCTTTTTAAAAGGACATGGGGCTTGGGGTTTTTTGTTTGTTTGGATTGGTGGGTTTTATTGTCTTTTTGGTAAACTCTAGTTAGTCTTAGCTAACATAACATTGTTTCTATGAAGTCTCCTCTCCAGCCAGAGTGTCTCCAACAATATCATAAACATAAGGTTGAAACGGATCCTTGGTTGAGATCTTAGACTTGTTGAAGCACCTGTAACTACACGTTTTCAAGTCTGTCACACTTCCCTAACCTGCAAAGTGGTTTTAAAGACTTCTTGCCTTCCACTCAGTTGAGCTCCCTATAGCAATGCCTACATCAATTTTTGAGGGGCTACTCTGCAAATAACATCGTGGAAGTGATCCAGCTGTGTACGTAGTAGATCTTTGCAGATTTTGGCTGTGTCTAGAGCACAGCTTTACAGGTAGATGAGCTGGCAGCTAAGCACTTGGCTATAAGAATAAGATGTCAAGAGCAGGTGAAGTTCAGGGACCTGTTAGGCTCTATCCTCTACTGAGGAAAACTAGCATGTTCAAACAGGACTGTTTTTACTAGTGGGTGTGCTGTCCAGTCAATAGAAGGTGTTTCTGCATCTTTCAGCTGGTTAGTATTCACAATATATGAAATGAAAGTTGTCCTAATGTGGGGCCATCGATGTATTTTTGTCCTTCATAAACTCCCTTTTTGGGAATTTAAAAAAATAATAACCTTGACTGAGAATACTTGCATCTTGTTTTAACTCTCAGAGCCACACAGCAGCGGTATGAAGCATCTCTCAGGTGCTTCCTTCAGAAGGAGTAATCTCTGGCGACTGGCAGACAAGATCACTTGAGCCATTAGTACTGTTAGCTAGTTGTAGTTAGTACTAACACGGTTAGAGACCATCCCACCAACAACGCCAGTGACATAACTCATCCGCTTCACTAAGTACATTTTCAAGATGGGAGAGTAGATAAAAGCAAGCAGAAGCCCCACCTGCTGCCAGTGTATCAGTCCAGCAGTTGGTGGCCCGTCACTTGCTGTTTGTCTCACCTGGTTTCCCCAAGATCATCATCTTCTAGAGCTGGGTGGGACAAGTACCTTAGCCTATGCTGTCATCTACTGTGGCAGTTGTGTCTGTCTACAAGGTGAAATTAACAGATGCCAAATGAGTACGTTTAGGCTGTTGCCTGCACCCATCACAGGTGATGTGGGACTCAAAAGGATACCTGGACCTATAGTGAAGTTTTACCTGCAATAACTTTTTCTGTCTTTTACCTTTCTGTTGCAGGTGGTTAAAACCATAGGTTTGCGAGAAGTGTGGTACTTTGGTCTGCAGTACGTGGACAACAAAGGATTCCAGACCTGGCTGAAGCTTGATAAAAAGGTAACAGACTTTGGGCTAATTGCTGGTTAAAGCTTGTGTGATTCCTGATGTGTTATTGGCTGCAACTTTATTTGTTGATTGTTCCCTAATTTTCATAATTCCAGGATTGTTTATCAAGTTAACTTTGTGATCTCCATGGGTGAGGTGTGACATGGTAGAAGTTTGCCCTTTCACTCTCTGAGTTGCAGGAAGCATTTGCCAGATGTGCAGCAGCAGCTTGATATTATACTTTGTTGGGAGGAAGCAGCTGCTCTTTCTGTGGCTGGAGGAGCACCTTGGCTGATGATGGGCATAGGCCCTGCCAGTGCAGGATCAGTTGTGCACTGACTGGAAAAGGGGCATTTCCAGGCTGGGCAGTCGAGTGCTGATGCCTCTGATGTGCTGCTGTTTGTGTATTCCCAGCTCTTATGAGGGCATTAACTCCTTTTCTTGGTGGGGCAGTTGGTGACACACCTGTTTAGTGTCAGGGGGCTGTTCTCTGTCAAACACACAATGCTGGATGGGTTTGGCATCTGATACAACGCAGTAAATCATTCTCCAGTGACCAGTGTTGGCTGTACAAACAGGATTTAGCTGGCTTAGTTGGAAAACACAATGCATCCGCCCCCATGTTCTCATACCAGTAAGCAGCCAGAATTAAGGAATTCCACTAAGGAGTTGCCAGTCATTTGCCTCTTACGGCAAATGCCCCAATCCTTTTTTCTGTGTAAAAACAGTCTATTCTATTGTTTGCAAAAAAAACACCTGGTCAGTTGTGGTGTCACCTCTGTCCTCAGGTTTCTGCTCAAGAAATCAGAAAGGAGAATCCGCTCCAGTTCAGATTCCGTGCCAAGTTCTTCCCAGAGGATGTGTCTGAAGAGCTGATTCAGGACATCACGCAGAAGCTGTTCTTCCTGCAGGTGAAGGAAGGGATCCTCAGTGATGAGATCTACTGTCCTCCTGAAACAGCGGTACTTCTTGGTTCCTATGCTGTGCAGGCCAAATTTGGAGATTACAACAAAGAGGTGCACAAGCCTGGATACCTCAATTCAGAGCGTCTGATCCCCCAAAGGTAAAGGAATTGGCTGATGAAGTCTTTTTTTTTTTTTTTTTNTTCTAGTTAAGTACAAAGAATTTCATTTGAAAGCATGTTTAGGGTTTTTTAAATTGAATTGTATACAATTGGGGTTTTCCCTTATTTTATTTCTACCTGTCATATTTGAGTATGTTTTTGCTCCTCCTTGGGTTGGTTAGAGGGAGGAAATACAGTTTTGTATTCAGCTTTTATTTCTTAAAGACTGCTGCCATGCTGGTAACTGTGGCAGTAGGAATGTCTCCTCTTTAAGAAGAAAAGAGCAGCATTAAGTCAAGAATATGTCATTCCTGAAGCAGGTTGGGTTGTGTGTCCTTAATCCTAACGTACAGTCCTAGAAATCTTCTATGTGGAAAGCATGTCTTGTGGCCGCACAGTCCATCCCCACACAGGATCAGTGGATGTTATCAGACCAATGGCTTCTGTTTACACTTCCTGATGACACTGCAGCAATGTCTGATTCCAGGGGTTACACCAACTTTTGCTTTGCTTTAATCCCCTGGTGTCTACAGTATGTGTATGATTCATTTGCAGTGTTTTGCTTATACCTCTTGTGTGTCTGGTCAGTGACCAGAATGGCTTTGCAGAGGGTTATTGTTCATTCTGAGTTGCTCTGCTTCACAGAGAACATCTTTGAGCTGAGTAGCATTTTCCTTTTGGCTACAGTAAGGCTTCCACCAGGGTGAGAATAAGACTATAGCAAAGATCATGATCCATTAATGGATACTGCAGAACTTCTAATCTTGCTCATATCTGTTTCCTTGTATAGGGTGATGGACCAGCATAAGCTTTCCAGAGAGCAGTGGGAGGAACGGATCCAGGTGTGGCACGCTGAACACAGTGGCATGCTCAAGTGAGTGTTTTATGTTGGTCCTTGGACTGATCACCTTGCTGCTTGTTTGATTACCTTAAGTTTGCATTTCTGCAACATGGTTTTGTTACTCTGTGGTTTAGACTCTGAGCTGCCTGTGTGGGCCTACGCCTGGTGTGTATTTTTTAGTTCAGTATTGAATCACGTGGTGAAACACGGTAGTATATTTTGTGCTGGTGCTGAGAACAGTGTGGCTTCCCAAAGATCTTGGACCTGTGTGCGTTGTATTAGTGATAGCTTTGAGTGGGAAAAAGAGTAAAGGTGTATGCCAAACCTTAGAGTCATTGAAGCATTTCCACTGGCAGATGGGAAAGTTTAGATACTGTACCTTTCCTACTCACTGTACTGTGAGACAAGGATGAATGCTGAGAGAGATGAATGTTGCTAATTTTCTGTCTGGAAATACTAGGGATTGGTAAATGGGAATACTCTGTCTGTGTGCTCACAGATGTGATATCATAACTTCTAAAGTGAATCCCAAATGGTGAATGTTCAGTTTTAACTTCTGTGTTTGAAGTGAGGTTTAGGAAATTTTTTTTTTCTTCTGAGGTATTTGTGCTTTCAGAGATAGAGCAGATGTTGGTTTCTCATTTATCTGACTTTTTCTTGTATCAATCAGAGAGAATGCCATGCTGGAATACCTGAAGATTGCCCAGGACCTGGAGATGTATGGAATCAACTACTTTGAAATCAAGAATAAGAAAGGAACTGACCTTTGGCTGGGAGTTGATGCCTTGGGGCTCAACATCTATGAAAAGGATGATAAGTAAGGCTTTTGTTTTCACCTCTGATCTTCCAAAAAGGGCTGGTATGGGACATTTCTCGTTTACAGGAATGCTTGTGTTTGAATTTTGGATCAGTAGGTGAAGCTAGGAAATGGGCTTTCACATCACCTGTGCTTTCATGTCTTTCCTGACCTGCTAACACTACCAGCTGTATAAAGAGAGATGTCAGTTGTACAATGCCATCTTCATAATCATGCACAGTGGTGGAGCTGGACCCTGAACTGAGGAGTTTACCAGGCTTTTCCTTGAGTCGGGTCACCAGGTTTGCCATCAGTGGCCACAACACGAGAACCTGGCTAGGCTAAGGTATCTGCAGTGTTCAGACACCTAAGGACACTCCTGTCCTGAAGTTAATGATGGATGTGTGTGCAGCTGCCTGGTTCTGAAAAAGGCAGATTATGGGGTGGACAGAAAAGCAAAGCTGGGTGACACCCAGAACCCAGGGAGGAGCTAACCTATATAGTTACTGTGAACAAGGAATGAAATGAGGGCTTGCTGAGGTATGCATAGTTTTAATCAGCCCTTCTGGTAAAGGCAGAGCCATTATTAATTGGATAGTAGGTGGGAAACGATAGACTACATCTATAAATAAACATCATAAGAAGGTGAGAACAGCTGTGTCTAAGCCTGCTAGTCTCTTCTAATACTCTGCAACTAAAGGATTGAAGGGAATTAAAATAGGTATTTTTTAGATGGAGCATTGCTGTCTAGACTGCTTTCTTTTCCTCCCCCTGATGTTTCAAATCTTTGTTTCATGTCAGTAATCTGTAACAGACTATCATTGAAATACAGAAGGGATTTCATGTGTTCTACATCTTTGCCTCCAAAAAGCTTTGAATGCAACCCAAATATTAATTGGAACTCTCTGGAGCTTCTGTTGATAAGGCAAAGAGAGAGGCAGTCTTTTCTGCAATGCTAATATGCGCTGTCACCCAGAAAACAAGGAGTGTCACTTGAAAGAAAAGTAGTTTCGCTCATGTAATGCTTCAGTCTTGAATGACTGGTCTTGCTATGTAACCATGGTCACACAAACAGGTTTTTCGAGCTGCAGAAGCAGAGTGTAGCCATTGACTGTAAAGAGCTATCGAGAGCGTTTGCAAAACAAATACAATGCTGGAATAAACTGCTGATTTCTGCTGTAACTCTTGCCACTGTATAATTAAGTCTTTCCAGCAGATATGGGGTCTAGAAAAATAGTGATGTGTATGGCACCCCTGGTTTGTAGGTGCAAAATTTGGCGACTGAGGACAAAGGTGAAAAAGCAGAGATTTCATTGTTGAAGCTCAACCTGAGGAAAATGAGTCTGTGCTGTAGGTGTGTGAGCCTCTATACTGCACTGCATGTCAGTGTCCCGTTTCCAGGTATATTCAGGTGCTTTTTTCCCTGCATTAAAGAGGAGAATCTGCAGTAGAACTTATTAACGAGTGAATTATGTTAGTTGTCTGTCATACTGTATTATCTAGGATTTAAGCACTTCTACTAATGTGATGGAGGCTGGAGTAACTAGCTAATCTTAGTCTAATCAAATAATTTTCTTTACAGTTCTTCATGTTACACACACAGACACACACACACTGTTGCATAATCTTACAGCTGAGTTAGAGGTTAGGGAGTGGAAAGTTCTGAAGAGGATGAATTTTATTATTGGTGTCTGAATTTAAACAAAGCAAGGGGTTTTTTTGTGCTTGGACCCAGCAAAATCTTGTGATGTAGTAGCTTTCCATCTCATTGACAATGAGTGAAATTCCTCCCAAAATTGCTCTTTTTTTCTTTAATCAATGTGCTCCATAGACTTCTTACAGAATTTGAGTGGCCCACTGTGATGATAGACATTTCTTTAAGTGCTAAACATTAAATACTTGTGTCTTAAAATCATTTGCAAGAATAATTGTGACAGAGACACATATGTTGGAGGGGTTAGACAATAACAAGAAGATTGCTCATTGGTATTCTTTTATGTAAGACACAGTTCTTAATCATTAACAGCTATCTCTAGAGAATACGCCCTCCCTTGGTAAGAGAAGAATAAAAGAATAATAATGTGGTATTAAATATAAGATATTTGGTTGGAGGAATTAAAGGACTTTATTACAGTCAAGTACAGGAGTCCTTGTGATGTTAGAACTGGCTGGGGAGCTGATCAGGTGTGTGAAGCTGAAGTATTGGAATGGTTCAGAAACACTTGATCTCATGACAAACTGGATGCTTTTTATATGCAAGAGTCTGGAGAAATTAAGGCAGAGGAAAATCTAAAATGTTTAGTGAGTCTTACGAAACTATTTCAAACAAATCAACAGACCTGAACTCCTCAGCAGCGAGGAAGAGTGGGAATCTGAATCTTGCCCTTTGCTTCATAGGGGAGCTTTTCAATTGTGGGGAGCCACGTGGCACAGCTCGTTGCATGACCAGCAAGTAAAGTTCCGCTTGGTGACTCATGGCATGGGCTGAAAGAGCAGCTTGTATGGAAGAAAAGAACAGGGCCCTTTGTTACTAAACTTGCCTGTAATCTAGGGGAGGAGATATGTGAAGGGAGGGTGTCAAGAGGATGAAGCCAGGCTGCTCTCGGTGGTGCTGAGCAATAGGACAAGGGGCAAGGAGCAGACACTGATGCACAGGAAGTTCCACCTGAATATGAGGAAGAACTTCTTTAGTGTGTGTGGGTGGCCGTGCACTGGAACAGGTTGCCCAGACAGGTTGTGGAGTCTCCCTCACCGGAGATATTCAGGACACAATCCTGTGCCATGTGCTCTAGGATGACCCTGCTTGAGCAGGGAGGTTGGACCAGGGGACCCACTGTGGTTCCTTCCAACCTGATCCATTCTCTGATTCTGTGAAGCAAAAGAAAATGAATCTTCTCCTACCAATTGTGCCTGTCCAGCACTTCAGAGTGAAGGCATCATGGAGGTGACTGGGCTAGCTGTAACACAGCAGGGTATGTTTGCCTGTGGCTGCTGTAAGGTGTGGGGAGCAGCTCAGTTACTTTGGCTTATGCCTCCCATGGTGTGCATGTGGCCTCTGGGAAGCCCTGCACGTAAAGTCTGCATGCTGTGGATTTTGGGCCTGGATTTCAAAGAAACAAGCTTAAAAGCAGGTGAGCATGTGGCTTCAGTAGACACCATCCCTATTACATAGTCAAAGGTCAGTAGGGGGGCTGATGAAAATTGGAAGAGACAGTAAAGGAGGTGACAGGGCTTCTTTTCCTATTCCCTGTGATATTCTGGTTCAATTACTGTCTTTTCTCTGTTGGGAGAGCTTTGTGAAGCACTGCATTCCACCAAGTCTGTGTGTTACAAGCAATATGAAGGAAAAATGTTTATTACGTCATCTCTTGAAACAAGTTTTTCTTCTTTCCAGACTAACCCCGAAGATTGGGTTCCCCTGGAGCGAAATCAGAAACATCTCTTTCAATGACAAGAAGTTTGTTATAAAGCCTATTGACAAGAAGGCACCAGTAAGTATATCTAGAAGGGATTCCTGGATATTGCATGTGAACAAGTGATACTGTTTCATCTCAAAATAAAGTAGTCTTGGGAGAGGAGAAAGCTGCAGACATTCTAGATGCAAAATAAGTATTCATATTTAGGGTGTATTTAGAGCTGACTGTTTTTCTGTGCAGCATAAATGAAGGGCTTATAGTGATAGCTAATGTGGAAAAAGATAAGGATTTTACAACTGCAGAGTCCTTTTTTTTGTAGCAAACTATGTAACTTCATGCTCAGATTTAAAATTCTTTGCTAGTTCTGAGAGTCCTCTCTGCATTTCTTTCAGTGCATGGAAGTTGATAAGTAAATTTTATTTTTGTTTTTTCATGTAAAAAACTCCAAAAATTAAAAATGTTCATTAAAAGAATTACAAAAGTAGTTCAAATGCTACTGCAAAACCACATGGACACATAAGACTTCCAATCTGTCACTGCTCACTTCCACACTACTGACAGAGTAAAATGTGGTGTTCACAGACTTTCTTGAACACCAAGGTAAATCTCAGGGATATGACTTTGGTGGAGAACTGAAATGTACGTACATGTGAATGTTGCTTTTCAGTACTTAAAAGTATGTTTTCAGAGTTATTTTAGTGAGGAATTAGAAACTTACTTTGACCTATTGAGAACATAAGGTGGAATAACTGGTATAGGTGGATGTCATTCTGTCAGTCTTGTGAAATTATTGGAGTAGTTGAGAAAGACCTCCTCCAGTGTCCCGTCACCCCAGTACATGGCCTTGGTGGGTAAGTACAGCCCTGAGAAATAATAAGCAGCCTGGCTTTGGCAAAGGATGACAGCTTATAAATATCTCTAACAGAAAAAGATCCTCCCCGTAATTTAAAGGATACTAATACACAGTGTGCTGCAGGGATTTCTTCCTTCCTCCAGATAAGAACCTGGGGGAGAGGAGCTTTTTTCTGTGATGCTGTTAGTGAAAACCAACAAAACCCCCCAGAGACAGAAAGCTGGTCTGTCAGGCATGCTTTTCTCAGTAGAAGAGCCTCTTGCATGTGTTGTACATAATTACAAAACACGCATCACGGCTTGCCGCCCACTCCCCAAAGAGTAAATCTGACTGAGTTTGAAATGGAAGGCTTGCAAAAGGCTGGTACAGAAAGGTGTTAACATTGAAAACCTCTGATGTGTTTCCTCCTCCTCTGTCAATTGTTCTTTTCCCTCTGGCTGGTGGTACGTTTAAGGCTGTGCCTAAAAGAAGAATTTATCTGGGCACTAATTCTGAGTACTCAGGAAGTTGTCTGGGTCTTTTTATGTGCTTGTGTTTCCTTTTAAAAAGGCAGGCATTATAACTACAGCAAAATACTCAGTCCGACCAAGATGTGGGTTGGAAGCTCTCTTTTAATTTGGAGGATTCTACATGCCTGTGTTTAAATTGACAATAATGTAGAGGGTAGAGTCCTGTGGCACCTTGCCCAAAATAAGCTTTTTAATTTTTAGGCTTGTCTGCCTATATACTCCAAGGTCTTCAGCACGTTATCTTTAAAATATTGAGGTGCAATTCTCCCAGTTGTGTGAGATCTGGGATAAGCTGAGGATGAGGAAAGAAAGGAATTTTTTTATATTCTTATTTGAATGTTTTGTCCCTTGATTATGGCCTTAAATGACAAATGCAAGCACCATCCATGCCCTCAGTATTTACTTCCATGTAAGTGAGCTTTGCCTCAGCATAGGACTGTTCATCACAATGTGCACAAACTATTTGTTTTTACAATTACTTGTCAGAAGTAGGAGGTTGGATGAGCAGCTTACAGTCACACTTATCAGGATCAGACCTGTGCGCTTGGAACGACTCCGGCAGGATTTAGTGGGAGAGCACAGCACGCTGCCTGACTGCCTCCTCTGCAGCCAGTGCGTGCATTAGGGAAATGCATTGGAGAAAATCAGTCTTTGTCAGCACATTCATCTTAATACCACTTTGGGAAGACTAGAAGTCACACTAGAACAATTAAAAGCTTCCAGAGACAGACATAGTTGTGCTTCTGAGCTCAGGCAATTGCAAACATGATCAGTGCTTCCACTCCTGGTTCCATCTATGGCTAACAGTGAAGCAGTCCACAGGAGAGTGATTCCAAGGAATGGGCACTGGTTTATGGTGGTAACGTGGCAGCTTGCCCACTGTACCTGTAGTATACAGAAAAAGCACAAGGATGTTTGTCTACTGTGTAAGTTCAGACTGTGTTGTAAACATGTGTGTTTGTGGACTCAGAAAAATCATCAGGGAGGTAATGAACTCGGGCCTTCTGTATCCCTTCCACAGCTTCTAGAAGATCTAATCTGGTTTATAGAGTCTGTAAAAGTCTGATTATAAGACAGATATTTAGAAACTTGGGAATGTCCTTTTTACTGAACCAGCAATTTTAGACTATCTTGTGTTTTATTACTGCCTGCAACCTGATGTTCCAAATAACCCATGTGGTTGGTGGTTAAAAATTAGTTTTTATTTGACGCTCTTGTAACAGCCTTGGTCAACTTAACTAGGAAATGCCGTGGAATGGAAAAGAATTATATCGAAAGGCATTTTTCTTTGAAAAAATGCATGTGGGGCTTTGAAGGTTGATTCAGATAGATAAGAAATTCTACAAAGTTACATTTGTAGTTTGTGCCTTATCTTTTAGTCACAAAACTGCAAACTGAAAAACTACTCAATACTAGAGGTCTGGGTGTTGCCCAGATGTTTACCTGCCAACCGAGAATCTTCTGCCACATCTAACAATCTCCACTTAAATGAGACTTCATCAACTTGGAATTTTCTCTAAAAGATGCTTTTTCTAGAAGAGTAACTTGTCAATTCTATGTAGATGGGGAGCAAAAATCACCATAGTTTTGGCTTAAGATGATATTTGCAGTCCCTGCTGCTATGTTTAAATGGTCTTGCATGTATGTCTGGATTAAAATGAAATTAGTGGCAGCATGTTCTGTCTGCAGTTAGCTGGGAGAAGAGAAGGTGTGTTTGGAAAAAACAACTGTGGTGTCTCTCCCCTAGGACTTTGTGTTTTATGCCCCTCGTCTGAGAATTAACAAGAGGATCCTGCAGCTCTGCATGGGCAACCATGAACTGTACATGCGGCGCAGGAAGCCCGACACCATTGAGGTGCAGCAGATGAAAGCCCAGGCCCGGGAGGAGAAGCACCAGAAACAACTGGAAAGGTGGGCTTGGATACAGGCAGCTGACATGGGGTGGCAGAAATAGATGACCCCGAAGTGCCAGGGTTCAGCAAGCAGCTGTACCTGCTGGGCAGGGGTCAGTAATGGGGGTTTCGCTTGGGAGAGGCTCTGAGCCATCCCAGGCTCACAAGGAGCACGTGTGGTCCTGAAGCTCTGGAGTACAGGGGGGATCGGGGTGTCCTGCGGTGGGATTGTATTACTCCTACTGCTTGGCCCTGTGTCTACAGAGTCAGCTGTCCTGGCTGCAGCCTCAAGAGCTCCAAGGAAATGTGCAAGTAAAGGCACAGCAGGCTCTGGTGTGGTGGTGTGCACCTAGAGAAGGGTTTTCCTGACTCTTGAGTGTTGGTATCTGATTTATGTGCTGGGCCACGGGTTGATTGGGAGTAAGAGGAAACCTTCCCTTAAAAGGGAGCATGTGTGTACACTATAAAGACAAAGGAACTGGGAAATCTCTTGCAGGCAAGGAAAAAGGAATAGCAATTCTACCACTGGCTGCAGGTTGCTTATGATTCAAGTAATCATGCTGCTTTTCTCCTGTACTTGTGCATTGTTTGTCTCCATGCCCTCAGTGCTGTTGTTTTCACACCTCCTTGACTTTCCATAGGGCAGGAGTAACAAAGTTACATCTCCTCTGCCTTGCAGTACAAGTCCTGTTTTTCCTCTCTGTGTCTAGCAGCTATTTGGTGTTCCAAATTTCTGCGGCAACCAACTAAAATACAAATGATTTTATGAAATGGGTTATCTAAAGCTGAGCAAAAATTCTGAGGAGATGAAGGAATGGCCTATTTCTGTCTGCTGGCTCCTGTTTTGTGGCAGCCACTTTCCAATTGAGCTGCCTGGAAAGATTCCCAGCCAGCTTTCTTGTCTGGCAGTAGCTTGGGTCTGAAAGTGAGCTTCCAGCATGAGATGTGTTTCTAACAGGAAACAACTAGAAGATGAAAAGAGGAGGAGAGAGACAATTGAGAGGGAGAAGGAGCAAATGCTGAGGGAGAAGGAGGAGCTGCTGGTGAGGCTACAAGAGTATGAAGTGAAGACTCAGAAAGCAGAGAAAGGTAAAGTACTTGTCCTGGCTGACCAGACCACGCGTATTGTGCTCCATAGAGGGGTTGTACGGGTTGCTGCCTATGCCTTGCCTAAATCTGGTGACACTGGGATCGCTTGGCAAGACTTACTAATGTCTGCCTATACAGCTAAATATACAGATGTGCATCCAAAATATGAAAGTAGCATAAAATCTGCAGATTTAATTGGGGACCAAAGGGCAGGAACTCTCTTCTCCCCTGTTGCCAAGAGGATTTAAGTAGCACAGCCTCTTCCAGCAGTGAGCAAGAGTTCAGCCCTCAAGTACTTTTTACTAACTCCTAACAGAAAAAAGTACTTTGGGAACAGGTCTTTCCAGTGAAATGAAAGCTTTTCTTTCAACGCACAGAAGAGCACATTGGAGGCAGCAACATCTGGTCCATGCAGCAAACTGTCAATTAAGGGCAGCAGGGTCTTGCCAATGTTACAGACTTCAGTACAAACATCTTGCAGAAGATTTAATTACAGTGTGTATCTGACTACTTCTGAATCCAGTTACTTGGTGTGTTACTTGGTGTGTTTGAGGTGCACAGTGAAGCGAGTATTGCAAACTGGAGTAAAGTCCTGTCATGACTTCTGCAGTTACCTAAGACACTGAAGTTCCTTAGCTTTAACCAGACTTGTGGACTAACCCCTTTGATCTGTCTCTTTGCAGAGCTGTCAGATCAGATCCAAAAAGCCATTCAGCTGGAGGAGGAGAGGAAACGAGCCCAGGAGGAGGCAGAACGCCTGGAAGCTGACCGTTTGGCAGCTCTGCAGGCCAAGGAAGAGCTGGAGAGACAAACTATGGACCAGATAAAGAGCCAGGAACAGCTGGTAAGACCCAGTTATTTTGAGAACAAGATATACAGGCACATTTCTATGCCCTTGAATAAGGCAAAGCCATCGTGTCCAGGGAAAAACTTAGTGCAGTGAAGTACTGGACCATGTCATGGCATTGTGGCACTGGTTTCTATCATAAGCAATCTAATTTTTAGTTCTAGTTTCCTATTCAGTCTCTATTACAGTTCACAGTATTTTTTGTTGTGTTTGGTTTTTTGGTTGGGTTGGGGGTTAAGAGTCCTTATAATTCCCATTTTATTATTCAACAGGCTACAGAGCTTGCAGAGTACACAGCCAAGATAGCACTTCTTGAAGAGGCAAGGAAGCGTAAAGAGAGTGAGGTTGAAGAGTGGCAAATCAGAGTGAGTATCTGCTTTACAAGTTGCTCTGAAGTTCTGTGCTTAAGCAGAGCATACTGTGGTGTGCTTAGCCTGGTGTGACTTCTCAAACACGTGGAGGCAAACATCTGTACAGCAGTGAAGAAGGGCAAACTTGTGATGAATGTGCAATATGCCTGCAAAAACACCTTTCTTCTAACAACCCTTCAGTCAAAAGTCAGCATGAAAGCCTGTATAAAACCTAAAACTATGATCATGGTCTTTTGGAGCCGTGGAGAGGAAGGGGCACATGAATCAATAATGCATGTAATCCATGATATAACGTCTGAAAACATTACATCAGTCAAGAGAAGATGCTGCAAATGCAGCCATGCTGCAGGTATCTCTTTTGGGGAGTGAGTGCTGTTGTTGGTGGCTTCCTGGTACCTGGATCAGGAGAGTTTAATAAAATGTTGCACTAAAACCAAAGACAAACCACACAAGGCTCAGAGTTCTGGTGCTCCCAGTGCCCCCAGTGAGCGCTGTGAGACACATGGGAGGGAAGAACCACTGCAGTAGCAGAGAAGGTGGCTGCCTGGTGTGTAATTGCATTAAAAATGCCAGTTTAGGTTCCCAAGTTCTTACTCTGTGGAACACAGGTGTCTTCAGCCTACAGCTCTTCAGATAGAGAACAGAATGAAGATAACTGTAGCTTTCCATAGAACCTTTTCCTGGGCTGTTTTATTGGAAGAATATTCTTTGTTCAGACCCCTGAACATTACACAGTGGCTGATGATGATGATAGCATTGCTAGCAAAAAAAAAAAGAATAATAGAATACCATCAGCTGCAGACATTTAATTCTCTCTTGCTTTTCATAGTAGATTGAAAAAACTGAGAAGATAAGCATTTAAGTGTTCATTAACCTGATTTAAAGCAAGAAATGCACTTAAAGTATTTTTCACTCTTTTTCCAAAGGCCAGGGAAGCACAGGAGGATCTGGTAAAGACCAGGGAGGAGTTACATTTGGTAATGACTGCTCCACCGCCACCCCCACCCCCTGTCTATGAGCCAGTGAATTACCACGTCCATGACAACTTGCAAGATGAGGGCTCTGAGTACTCTGCCTACAGTGCCGAGTTCTCCAGCGAGGGCATCAGGAATGACCGCAATGAGGAGAAGCGCATCACTGAGGCAGAGAAGAATGCACGTGTACAGAGCCAGCTGAGGGTAAGACACTGCTTGGAGGAGGCAGAGCGATTGAAACAATCATTCCTGGCCAACAGGTCCTTTAACCACTTGGTTAAACACAAAAAGCATGACAGTTTCTCTTTGTTTACAGTTCCGGTTGGAGGTTTGAAATAAAGGCAAAGTATATAAAGATTACTCTCATTGCTCAAGCTTTGACACTGCTTAAATCAAATCATGCATAGTGCTTACAGAAAGCCTGTGTTGTATCCAAGTCACTGCTCTGTCCAGACATTAACAACTATCAGCTCTCCCCCAAGAACACAACTGGCAGGAGCTAAGAGCTTCTCATATCTAACCTGTATTTAATGTTCTTCATCTTGCAGGCGCTGACAGATGAGCTGGCCCAGGCTCGAGATGAGAACAAGAGGACCCAAAACGATATCATCCACTCGGAGAACATGCGCCAGGGACGGGACAAGTACAAGACACTGCGGCAGATCCGGCAAGGCAACACCAAGCAGAGAATTGATGAGTTTGAGGCAATGTAAAGATGCTTGTAAGAAGACAGGACTGTGGGAAAGGCAGATCTTAATGCTGTGCTCTTGTTTTGGGGTTTTTGCTGTATTGGCTTTTTGGTTTGGTATTTTTTTTTCCCTGAGGAGGGGTCACTGTATGACACTTAAAAAATGTTCTCTAGACCTAGAGGTGTTTGAATCTCCCTTTTATTCTGAACCTTCTGTGAAATTTGGTATAGTTAAAAACTTATTGTACCACAGATCCTGGTAACTTGCTCATGCCTTTGCTTAGTGCCAAAAGGCCTTATGTTACATCTCTCTTTAAGCAAGACAAATTTTAACAGGCCGTGCTTCTATTTAAAGATGTGTGTCCTGTGCAGGTGCTGGATTCAGCCTGGTCTAAAGATAAGCATCTGTGGGTGAATTTTGTGCCATATGTCTTTGTATTATTAGCTACAGTGTAAAACATGACAGCTGAGAAGACAGGTTGTAGAACTCAGGATTTGCAAGCACCTGTATGGGTGTTGTACCTCCACACACCGATGTTTGTACACCCTGTTTTTTCCTTGGTCTTGATGCCCAAGTTCCCCTCCCCTGCCCCCCCCCCC
>WEIT01006643.1:0-12575 GCA_013389985.1 Dryoscopus gambensis
GCGATGCCAGGAGCGATCTGCTTTCGGCCATTCGGCAAGGTAGGGTTGTGTTTCCATGCCAGCGTTCTCCTTTGCCCCTGGAAAACCCTTGGGAACTGTCTCCTGGGAGGGCTGTGACTGCCTTGCTGCTCAGGGCTTGTCCCTTGTGGTCCCTCCTTGTCTGCCCACCCTCATGAGCACCTTGCTGGGTTTTATGCTTCCCCTAACACCTCTGGAGATGGCAGTGCCAGAATTGGGCTGATCCAGGTTTGTTGGGGAATGTAGTGCAGTGGAGTTACCCCTTGGAGGGGCACAGAAGGGATTTGCTTCCCGTTCCACCTCCCCACCAGCCTGTCCTGGCTGTCAGCATCAGTGTTACCCCAGCACTCGCAGCCTGCCTCGCTCAGAGCGCTGTGGCAAAGGGGGATTTCAGTGTGACCGAGCCCTTAGCGTGATCCCCGCCATTCCCTTCTTCCCAACAGGCTTCCAGCTGCGCAAGGTGGAGGAGCAGCGGGAGCAGGAGAAGCGGGATGTGGTAGGGAACGACGTGGCCACGATCCTGTCGCGCCGCATCGCGGTGGAGTACAGCGACTCTGAGGACGACTCCTCCGAGTTCGATGAGGATGAGTGGTCGGATTAGCCACGCTCCCATCCCCTCCTTCCCTTCTCTCCTGGGTTCGCTTCTTACAGAATCAGGTGGCCAAACCTCGCACCACATCCTTTTCATCCCGTAACCAAAGATGTGCCAAGGGTTCTCAGACAACCAGCGGCATATCTCCCCTCTCCCTCCCCCTCCAGCTTTGGCAGGACTTTGTGCTCTGCCTTTCCAAGAGGTCTCCTCACGGACACTGAGGATGCGGCGCTGGGATTTAGCTGGAGGGGGTGTAACGGTTGCTTATTTAAAAGAGAGCTAAACCTCCAGGTTTTTGATGCCACCAGGCAGAGCACATATAAACCCTCCATCCTGAGGGATTTTTAAAGTAAAGATGGATGATCCTGTTGCGGCCGCGTGGCCTTTCGGATGAAGGACATTTTCAGCTGGTTTTCTCAGTGCAACAGCAGACAGTTGATCTGATGGTTCTTCCTTGCCAGTGAATACTGGTAGTGCTGCAAGAAAATGGGCTTTAAATGTCAGTTCTCTGCTGCATCCCACTGTCAAATAATCAGGTTTTTGGCAATAGTGCACAATTCTTTCCCCTCTGACCCCTAAGTATTAATTCCAGATCGCCCTGTGTGGGGTGCACTTCCCGTCTCCGATGCTGCCAAGTGCCTTGGGTGCAATGTAAGGAGGGACTTTTTTTTATTTTAGAAGCTGCCTTTACCTTCCTCAGATCTCCTGGACTGCTTTGCCAAGAGGAGACTTGCACAGAGGGATGTAAAACCAGGGCAGGATGCTTGCTCAGCTTCCCACTCGTGGGAAAGCAGAGCCACTGCCCCACTGAGACACATCTGTGGTCAGCTCCGAGCGGTGGCCAGACCTCGCCGGGCTGATTTTCTCCAATTCATGCTGAGATTGTGTTTTAAAATTCCAAATCCAGTGCCTAAGACAGGGAGATGGGGTGGGGAGGGGTTCTCTGAACACCGGGCACTGTGGTGGTCTCTGGCCTGGCCAGGGCAGTTTGAGAGGTGCTTTTTTTAGCGGGGTGACCGTACTTTTAACACAGGGACTTAAATGCTGGTATTGCCTTTGCTTCTTCACCCTTCCCCCTAGGGAGGGGAGTTTGTGTGCCTAAAAACATCGTGTGTGTGAACTGAGTTGCCCATCAGTTACATCAGACCTAACCTACCCTGATTTTGTCATTATAATTCATTAGTTAATTTTAAGAGAATGTTTCTTCTCCTCACTAACCCTGTGAATTAATTCCCAGGCTGCTCACTATAGATCCAGTACTGGCAGGGGAAAATGGGGAATTTGAACTAGCTGACCTCGGTTTTATTGCTGTTTTATGTTACCTTACATAGAATATGAGCATATCTTGGAAATCTAACCCAGATACCCCTGATGTGTATTTTAATTTGGACATGACTCAGTAAGGGTCATGCAAAAAGCAATTCCAAAGCCTTTTTGAGGTTATGGGTCCAGCTGTTGTGGGATGCGTGTCCCACTAAGACCAACTCTCCCATATTTTTGCCTTTCCTAAAGTATTTCACCAGCCTGTGCCTGCCTCTCTTCCCTGCCTCGCCTCCTTTAATGATGTTGCTGATACCTGGAACGCTTGGGCCCTGCCCGAGGCTTGCTGGAAATCCTGCTTGGGAGCTGATTGATGGCTTCAGCTTGTGCCATCGAGCTCTTACTGATTCCTTGTGTGTGCGTGTGTGCATTTTAATCTTGGCTGGGGCCGAGACGGCCCGGAGGATGGGCTTGGGGCACAGATCAAGCTGGGGCCAGTGAGACCCCCAAGGTTCCCCGGATGGCTGCGCCATCAGGTGCTGTCTGCTGGCGGGATGCGGAGGGCGTAGGCAGCAAGGCATCCCGATGGGCTGGGGGCATCTGAGCAGCACTAGTTCCCGTTGTGGAGGAGGGAACAAACCTCTGGAGTGCAGGTGAGCCGTGGAGAGACTGGGAAATGCAAAGGGATGGTTGCTGCAAGCTGGGTGAGGGGACGAGAGAGGCACTGCCTCGTTCTGCTGCTCCTTCTGAGGGCATCCTCCTCTGGCTGCTCCCGGAGACAGGTTCCCGGGAAAAACGGGCCCTGAGCTGAGCCGGGCTGACAGCCGGAGCACACGGGGAAGCGAGGAGCCCGCAAATGCCAAACCTGGCTGAATTTGAGGCTGCCTTAACTAGACTTAGCCCTCGCTGGGAAACGGGAGGGAGTCTCCCTGTCGCCTGCAATAGGGAGAAGTGCCACGTTCCCCGAGCCCCGGTGGGCGGTGTGCGGGGCAGGGCCGTGCCTGGGGCGCCGGGGACAGTGCTCACACTCTGCCTCTTGCACAAGGATGCTGCTGTGTGGGCACGGCCGCGGGCGGAGGCGGCTGCTCCGGCCTCCTGGCAGCGGGAGGGACGCTGCCGTGTCCCTGCAAGCCTGCTGGGAACACCCTCTGCTCCCAAATCCCGTCCCAGGGCAGGAATCAGAACTGCAGGGTCCTAAGCAGAGGGGTTGTGGACAGGCAGGGAAGGTTGGTTGCTGGAGTGTTTTTTAAATCTCCTTTGATTCCTGCTTTTTTTCTGCCTTAAATCCTTGATTGCCAAGCGGGCTTAGCCTGTGTGGGGATCCCTGAGAAGCAGCTGCTCCAGAGGGACCATTTCTGAGCATCGTTGCAAAATCGCAGAGCTCTGGGCCACCAAGTGAGCTCAATGTTTTTGAAAGCAGTAGGGGAGGAGGAGAGGTGCCAAAACCAACCTTTGCAAGACAGAGCAGCTGTGCTGGAAGCGCAGGGCTGCCCTGCCACCTCTGCCCTCTGCTCTTCCTCGTTCCTCCCCGCTTCCTGCATGAGGCTGGGGCGAACCTCAGGCATCTCCCGAAGCCCAGGGCACGGGCTGGGGCTCCCCCCGAGCCCTCCCGCTGTCCCCTGCAGCCACCTCGCCCGTCCGGGAGCCGCTGGCTCGGGGCTGCGAGCCCGGGCAGGCACGGCCGCCTTCCCTCCCTGGTTAAACATTCTCCCGGTGTCCTCGCCCGCAGTGCTTGGCTGCTGCTGCTGCCGGCAGCCTCTCCCCCGCCGCCCCCCTTCCCCTCGCTGGGAAAGCCTGGTCCCGGCTCCCCGGGCTCAGCCCGGAGCCGCCGCCGCAGCCGGTGACCTTCACTGCTTCTCCTCTCCTCAGCAGGGCCAGAGCCGGGCAGGGGGCTCGCGGAGGTCCCAGGTGGCTGAGGGATCGTGCGGAGTGTCATTTCAGGGAAAGGACAGATTGGATTTTATATTGTTTTTGCAGAACATGAACTTATTTAACGTGTTTCTTTTGGAAGTCCCTGCCCTGGAGGGGCTCTGGGAGGGAGCTGCCTGGCAGGGCAGATGCAGCTGCCCCGGGTCAGGTTTCACTGCTGTTGGATTTCGGGGGTGCTTTCTTCTCTTCCTTTTTAAACAAAGCCTTGAAGTGGATCCGATGTTTTTATTACTGTATTAACATGCATTTTAATTCATTTCAGAAACTAACTCATTTTTCTTCCTGATTAGAATGTCATAGAATTAGACGAGCTGTAACCCCTCCTGAAGTGCCTTATTTTCCTACATGATATAAATATATTTATAAGAGTAATTATTCCACTTGTATCTTAGGGGTTTATTGCTGAGCAGGAGATAAGGTGGGGGAGGAGGGATGGGAAGTGCCCTCCCCAGACCCAGCCAGGCTGGGGGTCGGAAGGGCAACATTTGATGGATACTCTCAGGGTGCAGGGGGTTCCTCACTTCAGACCAAAGGAGTTTCAGCAGCGAAACTCTGCTTAGAAAGAAGAAAAAAAAGGACAAAAAACCCCAAACTTGTGAGCAAAATACTGTAGATTTGTTGGGGTTTTTTTTTACCCCTGCAAAATAAACACTGATGGCCGGACTCTACGGGGAGGCAGTGGGTGTGGGGGATCAGAGCCTGCCCCTGGTCCATACTTGCACATCCCGGTGCAGACTCCCTGCCTTCTGTATTCCCATGTCATGTCTGTGCTTTTCCCTGTCGGTTGCTGTACAAGCCAGATTTCCTGCTGCTTTGTTTTGTTGTTTTTAATAATCAGCTCAGTAACCCCTGGATGAAGATCCCAACTGCAAATATTTTGTAATGTACATGTATAAAAAAAAAAGTAATAATTTTTTTGATTCTTTTTTAAAACTTGATAAAACCTTTCTATCCAGTCGGTGCCTGTGTGTTTCTGCGGGGGTGTGAGCCTGGGCCTGGCACAGGGGCTGCCGGGGCTTTGTGTGTGACTTGGAGTCATGGAAAGGTTTGGGCTGGAAGGGACCCTAAAGCTCATCTCATTCCATGGGCAGGGACACCTTCCCCTCTCCCAGGCTGCTCCAAGCCCCGTCCAGCCTGGCCTTGGGCACTTCCAGGGATCCAGAGGCAGCCACAGCTGCTCTGGGCAAGCCTGGCTTCTTCCTGGGAGCATGGGAGGTGCTGGGCCACCAGAGCCGGTCGTGCCCGTCCGTGTGTCCTCAGGGCAGCTGCCAGGGTGTCCCTTGGGCAGCCCGGTGTCCGTGCAGGTGCTGGCTGTGTGCTGCCCCGGTGGAGGCCGAGGAAAGCGGGCACACCCCGAGCTGTCTGGCAAACGCCATCGGCTCAGACCCCTTTCCCGTGCCGAGGTGGGCTGAGGGCTGTTAACAGTGGGAATTTGAGGGTCACAGCACCAAGGAAACCCCATCCAGGAGCAGTCTCCAGCCTCCCTCCAGCACTCCCAGCCAGAGGAAATGAGCCCGGGCTCCATCTTGCAGAGCAGAGCCGGCGCAGCTGGGCTGGGAGGGGGCTGCTGCAGCTTTTTGCCTCCATTTCGCAGCTCCAGGTCCCTCGTGCAGTGAATGTGCCTGGCAGCGGTGGCTGCTGGCCCCGAGCTCAGGTGCCTCGTCTGGCCTCGCTCCGTGGGGCTCTGTTTTCTTGCCGGTTGGTGAAGAGCAACAAAAGGCTCCGTCCCTGCTGCTCCTCGTCCCTGCTTTTACCGCGGGCTTTGCTCTGCCAAGTTCCCTTGGCTTTAGGAGACACCGGTGCCTCGCTCCGCAGTGCTGTGCCTTTCTTGGCTGACAATGGTCCCTGGCTGCAAAACCTCATTAGATTAATTGGCCTTGCCAGCTCCTGAACAAGCAAGGCCTTTAGTCGTGCTGGGGCGCAGAGGGCAGGGGAAGGAGGGAGCTCTGGGGCTTCCACACCCCCTCGAGCTGCGTGTCCCAGCTCTTGGCTCCAGCTGGAGCCTGGGAGGAGCAGCTGTAGCTCCTGGCTGCCTTGGGATGGGTGCGGCTGCGGCCAGGTGGTGCCTCTGCTTTTTTGGGGTGCAGGACAACACGTAGCCTTGTGCTTTTGGAGTGACAGCCCTTGGAAATCAGAGTCTGGGAGGTGTTGGTGAGTTATGTGCTGGTTTAACCCCCTAAACGCCAGGGAGATCTTGGTCCCAGATCTGCCTCCCTGGGTAACCCGCAGGGCCCAGCGGTTGGTTCCACTCTCCACGGAGCCAGGGAGGCTCCCGGAGGCCGAGGTTTAGCTCGGTGCAGGGAGGAGAAGCCCAGCAGTGATTGATGGTGTGAGCCCCAGCCCCGTCTGTGAGCAGCGCTTTCCTGCTGCAGCTGGGGCAGCGTCTCCTCAGCTCCGCAGCCTTGGCACCCCGACCTTGGCCCCGGCCTTTGATCCCTCTCCGTGCCCGTCTGTCTCTTCCACATGACTCGGCACAGGATCACAGCTGGCCGGGCTGCGGCTTCACAGGAGCCCCCGTCTCCAAAGACCTATTTAATTTTCTCCTTCAAGGTGGTGTTAGCAACACCCAGAAGATGCTGCCGGCTGCCTTGGACGAGTGGGCTGCGTGTCCTTTCCACCACTGACGTCAGCTTCTCTCCCTTAATTCCCCCTCTGGGACCGAAGCAAGTGCAGGCGCTGCCAGCTCGGATCAGCGTTAGCAGCCTGCTCTCCCAGTGTGTGGCAGCGCTCCGCCGTGCCAATGTCACCCCCGACTCGCGCTGCTGTCCCTGGCCAAGCAGCCATGGCTGGTGGGAGAGCACTCCCCTCTTCCAGCATCGCGGGCAGGGCCCGGCGCCAGCAGAGAGTCCCCGTTCCTCGCACGTAGGTGTGCTGAGATGGCAGCTCAGCCCCTCAGAAATGGCTGACTCCTCTCGCTCTCTCGCTGCCTGGTGGGTTTTTTCTCTCCTCCTCCCTGCCTTTGCCGTTGCCTACACGGTTGTGTGGGGAAGGCAATCGGCTCCCGTGCTGCGGATGGCTTTATCTGTAACTCTTCCATCTGCTCACAGCAGCTCACAAATAACCACGGGGTGCCAGAGGAATTATGTTATTTGGAGCTCAAGTTTCTGCAGTCTGGCAGGGCAGCAGCTCTGCGCCGGGCTCAGCCGCTCTGCAAAGGCCAGCGCCGGCATGGCCAGGGCTTAAGGCAGGAGCTGGGGATGTGGCCAGGGCCGAATTACTCTCCCCATCCAGTCAGACAAAGCCCCAGCCCTGAGCCAGCGTGGAAGCCTGGTCCTCTGGGAGCTTCCTGTGGAGAGCAGAGGGCCCTGCTGGCCCCGGGCCCCTGCACAGCCGTGGGCTCGTGGCACGAAGCCGCCTCCTGCATCTTGTGCGGCAACAGGGACAAAATGGGCGGCCGCTGAGCCCCTCTCCCTGCACTTTGCTGTTTCCCACCAAGCACAGCCCTTTCCCTCCCTGGGAAGCACCATCCGACGCCTGCAGAGCCGTGGCTGTGGCGGTGGCCGAGGACGATGCTCGAGGCCGAGCTGTGCCGGGAAATGCCTCCCGCTGCCTCCGGCATTTGGTAAAACACTTACAGCAGGGCCGTGTTTTCTTCATTTCCTGCCTGCTCCCGCTTCCAAGGAAACAAAATCCCCCAAGCCAGGGCTGAGGTTTCTCATTTAAATGCAACCCAGGCCCATAACTGGAGCTGCCAGCCCTCCCCGTGGCCCGGTGGCCCCAGGGTGGGGCAGGGGCTACCTCAGGACTCGTGGTCCCACCATGGGTGCTCCAGTAAGGCACTGGGAGCAGAGACCCATCCCTGGGATGGGCTGTGGGGAAGGGCAGCTCTCGGCTGTGCCCCAGGCAGGGCACTTGGGGTTCAGGGTGCCAGGGGGAGGTTTTGGGGTAGCAGCAGCCTCCTTCCCTCCTCCCATCTGGCAAAACCCCGGTGGTTTTGGCACTGGGGCTGGAGCAGGGGCTCCAGAGTGGGTGGTTTGGGACCAGCCCTGGCTCTGCCGTGGGTGCCGCCAGCTCTCACCTGCACGGTGGCCAAGGGCAAGTGCTTGGAGCCAGATCTGTGCCCTGCTGCTGCCAGCAGGACCAGGGCTGCCCACGCTGGAGAAGGGGAGCAAACCCAACCTGCCCCGCTGCCTGCACTGCAGCACGGGCAGGGCTTGGAGGCAAGAGCTGCCTGTGCTTGCGGCATCTGCTGGGAGCCTGGGAAGGGCTGGCCCTGCCAGATGTGCGAGCACAGCTGGGGTGGGGCCGTGCCCACGTCTCTTAGCTCATATTTTAACCCCAAAGTTGGGCTGTTGGTCCCCCTGAGCCTCTCCTGCACATCCCTGGCGTGGGGGTGGCTGCTCAGCACTCTGGCGCCTTCTTGGATGGATTTGGCTCTTTTTTATAGCTTCACTTTCTGCATCTTTCTCCACCAAAAAAGGGAGCAGGCTGGGCCCTGCTGTATCTCCCCGCCCGGTGCCTCCTGCTCCATCATCCCCCAAAGGCCTGGGGCAGCCGGGAATGTCTCTGGACTCGCTGGAGTGCTGGGAGAGCGACCAGCCCTGGCAGGGGTCGTGGCTTCCCCCAGCCCGTGAGCTTCCCTCGTCCGTCCTGGCAGCAGGGAACCGGACACAGGTAGGAGCCGAAGGGGGCATTTCCCACCGGGGAAGGGGGCACACGGAGCAGCCACACGCTGGGCAGTGGCCACGGGGCTGTGAGGGGGACATTCTCGGGGTGCTGGGGACAAGGATTCAGTGAGGGCTCAGCTGCCCCGGCTCCCGAATTGCTCGTTCTGGGGACACGCCTTGGCCTGAGCTGGGGTGGCTTTTGAAGCCCCACGGTCACTGTGGGTCACCGCAGCTCCTGAGCCCTCTGCATGCCCCAATCAGTCTGGGAAGCTCCGGCACAGCCCTGCCAGGAGCTGGGAACGGGGGGCTGCAGCCCTGTGCCCACCCTCAGTGCCAGCCGTGGTGGGTGGGAGCCTGAGGAGGGGTCCCAGCAGACCCGAACGGTGCTGCCTTTGTGCCCTGCACACCCTGGTGTGTCACCCTGTCCCCAGGGGAAGTGAGTGGGACCCCAGGGAGAGGGAGGGACTGGAGGGGGTTGCACACCGTGGAGAAGCTCCCTCTGAAGACATCAGCAGGGGAGGCACGAGGGAGAGAAAAGCTGTTTCAGCTGCCATGTGATGTTGACATAAGAATCACCAGGTGAAAACTGCCCCTGAATACAGCGGAGCTGGGAATTTTCCCTGGATTTCACGGGATTTTTCACTGCTGGGGGAGGTAGGCTCGGGAATTATCTCCTGGCTGAGAGTGCTCAGCTGAGCGCCGGGGTACAATGAACGCCTCCAACCTCTGGCTTAACCTCAGCAGGGACAAGGGGAGCCCGAAATTCCCCATCCCCGGCGCTGAGCCCAGCCCTGGGAGAGCAGGAGACAATCTGTGGGTCCTTCAGCCCCCCCCCAGCCCCATCTCCCCTCACCACTTGCCAAGACAGCCCCTTGCCAGCGCTCAGCTGAGGGAAATCTTCATTTCCTTTGCAATAACCAGCCCCAGCGCCCGGGGCTGCCACCAGGACCGCGAGCCCAAGGTGGAGCGGAGCCCCGGGGGCCGCGCACATCCCCCCGCACCGAGCGGGCCCCCCCAGCTGCGCTCTGCCACATCCCGGCGCGTCTGCGGATGCACAAACGCCTGAGAGGAACCTGCTGCTCCGGGCCGGGGTGGGCAGGGGCACGGGGGGCTCTGGGGGCGCGCAGCCTGCTACCGGAGGGGCTGAGCTGCCCTAATTAGCTCTGCCATCATTAACCCCGCCTTCCCTGCGACCGGCAGGCAGCTGGGGCAGCAGGGAGGGGTGTCCCAGGTCCTGGGTGAGCGGCGACTTTCGGAGCATGGGAGTCTCAGTGTGGGGGTGCTGGGCACGGCCCCCCTGTGCCCCCTTCAAGAGGAGAGGGGCTGGGGGGCAGCGATGGGGGCAGAGGCACCATTCCTGCTGCACGGAGGGCCCAGGTCGCAACCCCTCGCCCACCGTGGGAATGAGTCCTCGCCATCCCCGGGCGGGGCACGTGTCAGATGTCACCAGGAGAGCCGGATGCAGCCCCTGTGCCTGCTGGGGCTGTGAGGATGAGGATGGTCAGGGGCCTCGGTGCCGCTCCCCCCGGGCCAGCTCCTGCTAACAGGATGTGATGGGTGGGGGAAGCGCTGTCACTCGGCATCTCTTATCCGGGAGCAGGGACACGGAGCAGGGGGACGGCCCTGACGGGACTCGGGGACCGCGCCTCCTCTGCGCCCTCGGGAAACGCCGTCCCACCCCCGCCCCAGCATCAGACAGCCGCACCTCGTACCACAAATTAATTTATTCCCCTACCAGGGTTGTAAACAAGAAGCAGCCTCCCCCACCCCTACCCACCGAGAGGTCCCCATCCAGAGGGGTCCCTGCCCTGAGGGACCCCCAGCCCAGGGGATCCCCATCCCCAGGGGTCCCCTTCACAAGGGGCCTTCCCCATCCACCTCCCCAGCCCAGAAATGTGCAAATCCAATCCCAGTGCAAAGAAAGGCTTTGGCGGGGGGAGCCCTGGGTGCCGTGAGGGGGGGTGGCAGCACACAGAGGACCCCAAAACTTGTGGGTTTGGGGGTGCAGAGCCTCCGGCAGCCCCCCCTCTTGAAGGCAGCGAGCACTAGAGGGCAGCAGGGCCCAGCGCTGGGCGGTGGGAGGGAGGCACGGAAACCAAATTAAATAACAATTAAAAAAACAATAAATAAATAAATAGATGGACGGCTGGGAGAAGAGGGGGGAGTTGAGGCCCTCCTCCTCTGGCAACGAGTCTCTCCTCCCCTTCCCCAAATGTATAAAATATATTTTGACTATCTGAGGTAAATAACGAGGTTGCAAAAAAAACAAGAGGGGGATGAACGTTCCTGGTGCTGCCCCACCCTTAAAAAAATAAAGCATCATAAATAGTTTTAAAGAAAATATGAGGATCACCCCCCTCTCTCTCACGCATAAATATAGATTATATTATGGATAAAAAATACGTCTTTCTCTCTATTCAAAAAAGTGGAAAAATAGAGGAAAAGAAGGGGTTGTGCCCAGAAAGGATGAGGCTGGGAAGAGCTGCTTGATTCCAAGAGCTCCTGCAACGTGCCTCCGGGAATGAAAAGGGGGAATCAAAGCCAATCCCCCGGCTGCAATCGGTAAGTGAGAGATGGGGGGGCACGTCAGACGTCACTGGGGGAGCGGGAGCGGAAAGGCAGCGCGGAGGAGAAGCACCCGCAGCACACGGCCCACAGCACTTTCTGGATCTCCTGGTTCCTGAAGGCGTAGATGACGGGGTTGAGCATGGAGTTGTAGGTGGCGGGGAGCAGCGTGGCGTAGGTGTAGAGGGCCGGGTAGCTGTAGTCCCCCAGCAGCCCGTACACGGCGAAGGGCAGCCAGCAGGACGCGAAGGTGCCCAGGATGACGGCCAGGGTGGCGATGCCCTTGCGGGTGGTGACGTAGTGGGAGCTGGCCAGGAGGTGCCTCTGGACGGCGATCTGGTGGGCGTGCCGGCACACGATCCTGCAGATCTGCACGTACAGCTGGAGCATGGCCGCGAACACCGCGAAGAAGGAGACGGAGAGGATGATGAGGTGGTTCTTGGTCAGCGGTCTGACGACGCTGCAGGCGGAGGGCTCCTTCAGGCAGTTCCAGCCCATGACGGGCAGCAGCCCGTAGCAGATGGAGGCTCCCCAGGTGAGGATCAACATGATGTAAGTCCTGGTGACCGTCCTCTCCGAGTAGTAGGTCAGGGCGTTGTAGAGGGACAGGTAGCGGTCGATGGTGATGGTCAGCAGGCTGCTGACGCTGGCCGTGAAGGAGGTGACCAGGAGCCCCACGGTGAGCAGGCTGACCGCCTCTGACGGGATGAAGTACACAAAGGCAAAGTGCAGGATCAGCCCCAGACCTGCCAGGAGGTCAGCTGTGGCCAAGCTGCCGATCAGGAGGAACATCGGGGCGCGGAAAGCCGGGGTGTACAAGATGACCACCACCACGATGGCGTTCTCGCAGGAGATGATGGTCCCCGAGATGCAGAGGACGACGTCCCATGGGTTCAAGGCGAGGGGTTGCACCACAGACTCCAGATCCAAGGAGCTGCCACTGCCATTCCTGGCTGAGAACCAGCCTTGCTGGCCTTCAGTGGAGTTGGGGGGCCCTTTCTCCATCATGATGGTGGAGGGTGACCTGCAAGAGCAGCCCCCTCAGCAGCTGCTGCCCACGAGCTGCCCCTGCGCCAGCCAGACGGGACAGCACTGCCTCCCCCCAAAAGTTGTCTTCAGGAGGGTGGGCAGAGCGTGTGTTGAGGGGGTGCTCGCTGTTTGCTCCAAGGGGATTTTTCTGGATGAGATTGTTTAGTTTTAAAATAAATAGGTGAATAAAGGGGAGGGAACACACACACACAGAGCACCCCTGCTCCTGCCTGCCTTGGCTGCTGGGGGCTGGGCACTGCATGACTTTGATGGATAAATCCAGGGGAGCAGGACTGCCAGTGGGAAACACCCTCCCCCGCGAGGACTTCGGGGCCAAACTGAGGGGATCCCAAGCAGCAGGTAAAGGGGGTGACCCTGCCCCCCCGATCAGCACCCCAGCGGGAACAGACACCCTCCCATCCCCACCACGGCATCCCTTCTTACCGTGGGGGTCTGCACCCCCCCGGGCGGGCAGCGCAGCCCCTGGACGGGCTTTGGGGGGCACGGCCGCCCCTCGCCACCCTCCCCATAGCGCGGCGCTCTGCCAGAGCCGGCTCCCCCCTCCGCCGGTGCCG
>WEIT01006643.1:35304-64399 GCA_013389985.1 Dryoscopus gambensis
CCCAGCCGGGCCGGGGCCCAGCCCGGGAGCAGAGCCCAGCCCGGCCCGGGCTGCAGCAGCCCCGCAGGAGGGAGCCTCGCACGGAGCCTCCCGGGACAGGGCAGGAGCCGCCGGGGCTGCCGCCGCATTTACAGACGGAGAGCGGAGGGGCAGAAAGAGGGTTAGAAAAATAACAGTCGCTTCATTAGGAAGTTAAATTCAAACTGCACGAGGGGGCTGGTGAAATGCGTTTATTCCAGATTTCCGCCCACCGCAGCCCGCTCGGAGCACGGAGGGAAGCACAGGGAGGTCAGGGCTGGGGATGTTCTGCTCCAGGGGTGCAGGAGAACTGCCAGGGTCCTCCTTCCAGCCTCGGCATCCTTCCACGTGTTCCTTGGGAGCGGCTCATTTCCCCCTCGCGCGGAGCCCGCAGCCGCGTTTCCCGGCACGGCACGGCGCGCCCGGGGCTCTCCGGGGCAGCCTGGGGTGTCACGCTGCTGTGCCAAGGGGGCTGGCAAGGAACATAAGCAGCCTCGGCCCCTTCCTGCACGCGTGGCCTTGGATTTGGGGATTAACAACCTCCACTCCCAGCACTCACCACAAGCTTACAGCTCCCACCAGCTCCCGACGTTCCTCTCCTCCACCAAAGGCTTCTCCCTGCCCCGTGCCTGCCTGCCCTTCCCTGCCCTTCCCTGCCCTTCCCTGCCCTTCCCCGCTCGTCAGGCGGAGCCCAGCCGTGCCTGTTCTCCGTCCCAGGACAGAACAGCACCGACACACCGAGCTGTAGACTCCCGGGGCTCCCAGGAGAGAGCCCAGGAGATGGGTGAGCTCTGCCCACCTCGGCGGGGCCGCCGTGGCAGCAGAAAACGTCTCTGAAGTCTCCTGTCAAGGTGGCCTCTCGCCCTGGAGCCACAGCAGCCCCCCGCGCGCTCGGCTGCCAACACAAGTATCTCGGTAACACACAGCGCCATTTTCACCTCTCCCAAACCCTCAAGGCTTTATCCAACATACCACCTGATTTCCTGGCCTAGGCCGTGGCTGAGGAAAGCCTTTCCAAGAGGGAAATATCTCCAACGTGGTGCCAGACTGTTCAGTGGTGCCCAGAGACAGGACGAGGAGCAGTGGCCGTAAACTGAAACACGAGAACAAGAGGAAGAACTTCTTCCCCTGAGGGTGGCAGAGCCCTGGCACAGCTGCCCAGGGAGCGCTGGAGTCTCCTTCTGTGGAGCCAACCCAAACCCACCTGGAGGTGTCCCTGTGTCCCCTGCTCCGGGTGACCCTGCCTGGGCCGGGGCTGGGCTGGGACATCTCCAGAGGTCCCTTCCACCCCTGAAATTCCATGATCCTGTGAGAGCGGCTCCAGGGGCGTCGGGATGGACCCAGAGCCCTCTGCCTGGAGCTGCAGCGCGGGCAGGGGCCCTGCAGGACCTGTCACTGTGCCAGGAGCCGGGCAGCACCCCCTGGTCACACTCCTTGGGGCCTGATGGAAAAGGGATTCACAAAAGGGTCTCCACGAGAGAGGAAGCTGAGGAAATCCATCACTCTTGAGAGCGAAGCCATGGCTGGTGCTTTGGTTTCTGATTTCCTCTTTCAGGACAAAGAGTAATGGGGACAAACTGAAAGAGGGGAAATTTAGATTGGATAAGAGGAAGAAACCCTTCCCTGTGAGGGTGATGGGGCTCTGGCACAGGGTGCCCAGAGAAGCTGTGGCTGCCCCTGGATCCCTGGAGGAGTCCAAGGCCGGGCTGGACGGGGCTTGGAGAAATCTGGGACAGTGGAAGGTGTCCCTGCCCATGGAGGGGTGGAATGAGATACTCTTTAAGGTCCCTCCCAACCCTCAACGTTCTGTGATTCCATGTTGGCACTGGGGATGGAAGATGCACACAAAGGTTGTGTTTCAGTGAACACTTTTTGTTCGACGAAGAAAAGAAGTCCTGGCATTGATTTGCTCCAGGCCAACATAAATATCAGAGATTGTGAAAAAGCCATGAATGAGGGCCAATGTTCACATCAGCTAATGTGGTCCTGGCACGTCTGTCGGATTAGGCAATGGATTTGCTCTTCCTGCTCGTGGCTGCAGGCTGCTAAGCAGGATATCACCAGGGACCAGCTCCTTGGCACAGCCACGCAGCAGGGACAGCAGTGACAGCCTCGGCAGGACGTGTCCCCGCAGCCCACCTCCCGCCTGGGCAAGGGGCAGTTCAGGCGCTTCCCTCCCTCGTAAACCAAGCGCAGGAAGGCAAACCCAGCTGCTGGAGCTCGGGAAGAACACAGCTTTCCCCAGGCTGGATTAAAACAAAATAATTAAAACCAAAATCAATAGAGCACTGGTTTGCTGTGCAGCTCTTTGTGTCTGTCAGGGAAGCGCGAGGGCTCTCCAGCCCCGGCAGAGCACGGCTGAGCTGGAGCTGACAGCAGGGTCTTCCTGGTGACAACTGGAAAGCCGCTGCTGTTGTGCTGCTATTGATCTAAGCAGAATACAAAACACCTGAAGTCAGCAGGGAAAAATAGCTGCAGTTGGAACAGGAACTGTGGGGGGGAGGACAGGGAGGGGAGAGCAGGTAAGAAGTTCTCCATGCATAAAATTAAAGGCCGGGGTTTTACTGCAGCTCTCTTGCCTGACTACAGCACTGGATCGATGTGCAGAGCAGGAATGGTGCCATCATTGTTTGTGCAAGCTCTCGTTCGAGGAGAAACAAAAGGGTTTGCCAGGGACTCGCCGCCGATGGCCCCTCTGCCTCCCCTCAGGCAGAACATCCTTGGGACAGCCGGGACACGTCCCCGCTCCCGGCAGGTGCCAGGGTGCTCCTGGGAGCCTGCTGCCCCCCAGCCTCCGAGGGGAGGGGACGGAGCGCGGTGGGTCTGTCCCAGCACAGCCCGGGGCCCGGCCGGCCGGGACTGGGGCACCTCCCGTGCCCGGGCTGGCTCGGGGAGCAGCGGGCGCCCAGCCAGCTCCCGTTCAGCAGCGCTTCCTTGGGAACCTTCCCTGTTGTGACAGCTCCAACATTAGAGGGGCTGCCAGAACCAAAGCACTCCGGGAGGAGATCCCCTCCCCCTCCTGACATTGACAGCCGAGGCGGCAGCAGGAGCTGACTGGAAATGTCACCGAGGCTCGGGCTGATGGAGGGCACCAGCCCCGCGTCCTTCCCCGGCCCCGCAGGGGAGGCTGCGCCGGGCGGGGTTGTTCCCCTGCTCTGCTCTGTGCAGCCTCAGAGCCTCTCCCGGCTCCGTGTGAGCCAAAAGCGTCCCTCGGGGCTCTGCTGGTGCCACTCGCACCCCCGCGGGACGCGCCAGGCTCGGCCACCCTCCCCAAAAGTGGCCCTGAGCCACCCCGGCCCTGAGCTCCAGCCCTCGGGGCTGTTCCTGTCCCTGTCCCTGGGAAGCTGCGTCTCCTCCTCTCCCTCTCCCTCTCCCCTTCCAGCTGACACGGCCGATCCGCGGGGCAACTTCGTGGTGAAGGGAAAAGCCACCGGTTCCGCAGGGACAAGGAGCACGAGTGGAAGCGCTCCCAGAGCTGAGTGCTGGTCATGGTGATTTCTCAGCCATGAAATCCAGGACAAGACCCAGCTCCTCTCCAGGCCAGCCCTAAAGGGGGTCCCCATCAGCCTCCTCTCCTGCAGCAGCGAGGCCTGAACCAGCTACAAGGACTGAACTGCTCCCAGCACCCACGGCAGGCAGATTCCCGACATCCTGCTCCCATTTTGCTCAGACGTAGGACCCATCTTGAGCCCTTTGCAGTTCTGTTGCTGGCACTGCCAACAGTTCCATCAGAGAAAAGTGAATTTGTCAGTCAGGCTGCAACTGTTCCTCCCCCCGCATCCCAGAGCATATCCCTCCTCTGCCTCCTCAACCCCATCCTCTCATCCAAATGACAAATAAAACTCATTTTCTGGGTCCTTCTACCCATTTCCACCCACAATTCAAACACTCAGCTTCCAACCACTCACTCCAAGAGCTGACCCAATTAGCTGATTGCCAATTCCAGCTATGGATGCTCATTGCTTTGTTACAGCAGAGCTGCCTCTTAAAGCAATAATTTATATCAGACAGGATTTGAAATGAAGAGGCCTCAAAAGACCTTCGGCTGAAAGGTGTCCAACAGGAATTTTTAAGAGAAGAGTTCAAATGGATTCAGAAAATAACAGCCTGGTTTTTCAACTCTCCCTTAAGGCCTGCAGCTTGGAGAGCAAGGAAATGTTTGGGAGGTTTTGCAGCAGGAACCCAGAGGAAGAAGTGAGTTTGTGAGATCCTTTAGCAAGGGAACATCTCTGGGTCCAAAGGCTGGTGCTGGACGCACCATGTAAGGCAGGGAGTGTGCTGCCGCCGACACAGGAGCAGCCCGGGAGGTCCCTCAGTGACCGGGAGACTCAGGCAGGTGACCTCGGCTCCCCAGGGCTGCGCCGCTCCGGCCGAGGGGCGCCGGGAGCAGCCACGCTCGCCCGCCTCTGGCTCTGGGGTGCAGCCCGGACCTCAGCGCCATCTCACAGCTTTGCCGTCTCTGCCGAAGCCCCTCGGCCGCCCGCGCTGCTGCAGCAGCCCTGCAGGACCCGCTTCCCTCCCCTCCTCCGGCAGCTGCTCCCATCCCCACCCCGGGGCTGGCAGCTCCAAACCCTCGCGCCACCGACGGCTCCGAGTTCCCAAACCTGGATAAATTAACTCGGCGCTGGCTCCGTGGCCACCGCAGCTCACGGGCCACGTTTTGGGCTCCCCAGCCCCCTGCCCACTCGAGTTTTTGGAGCCTCTGTTCTCTGAAGAGCAGCCAGCACCTGGCCCAACCAGGCCACCCTCCACCCACCCGCACAGAGCAGAAAGGTAGAACAAAGCCACCGCGATCCCCCAAACAAAACAACACCAAGAAAGAACTAGAACAAAGAATTGTTTAATCGCTTAACCCTTTCTCTTCCAGGGACCAGAGAAACAAGTTTTCTGCTCCTTCTAATGAGGGCAGTAAGGCTCGTGTGTTACCTCTACAACTGCAGGGGCAAAGTTTACGAGATGATCATCTTTAGTACTCGAAAAAGCGAGAAGCAATGGTCACTGCAACACTAAGAGAATCCTAGAGTCTCCTAACGGAGAGCCCATTGCTAGAATACAAAAATAAAGGAGGCATCCCTGCATATCCCAGGCTAGAAAGAGTTAACCAGAAAGAGCAGGAAGAAGCTTTCCCAAAGAGGGGGTTGAAGTAAACAGCAGAGGTCAATAAAGCAACATCTTCTCCTGACTTCCCCAGCATGTTTTTTTCCTTCACCAATAAATACAAATTCCTCGTTAACAAGCGACAAGCAGGTAATCTGCCCACAGCAAGGGGAAAAGGGGCTAGAGGCAGAAAGATTTTTCTCTCCCCTTCTCTCCTATTATTATTAATCTTCTTTTTTTTAACCAAAGCAGCCATTAAAAACAGCAACCCACTGCAGAGGCAGGGAATCTGGTTGCTTTCACACTGCAACTGGCAGGTAAAAGAGCTGCACTGTCTCACAAGGGTAAAAAAAACCCAAAAAATAGCTGCCACAGCAAAAGGTGAATGGGGAGGGAGAGGTCTGTTCTCTTCAGAGCTTTCTATCTCAGTCTCTCAGTTTAAAAATCAAAGTCTGCAGACGTTGTCTACTGAAAGCTGAAAAAAAAGTTTGAGTGGGAGGAGAAGAGGGGAAAAAAAAAAAAAAGAAGAGGATGCATCTAGTAGGAAGCCTTAAGCACAAAAAGAAAAGGGCAGGCCATGTCAGAAAGCCACCCAAGTGAGGAGAATTTTCTGCTGCCTCTGGGTTTGGAAGAGCAGCGAGTGCCAGGGGGGCACCCCCAGCCGGGTGAGCCCAACAGCCACAGGTACCGAGAACAAACAGAGCCGCTCCGGGAGCCGAGGGACGCCGGGCCCAGGGGAGCTCGGCCTCAGCAGCGAGGCAAGGCCGGTCCTGCCACCACGGCTGGGCAGAGCACGCGGGGAGCTGCTCCCTCCCGCAGCACCGGCGAGCTCGGGCCCCACCCCCGGACAGAGCGGGCGAGTCCCTGCCTGAGGGGCACCCTCAGCTCCCAGCTCTCTCTCTCTGCAGGGAACAGTCCTTGGAGAGATGCTGCCCGCTGCCCTCTCTCCCTCCGTGTGTCCAGGACTGCTCTGGAAGGCAGAGGCAGCCCCGCGCAGCCGCGCTCGGCAGTGCCTGGCAGCCAGAGGCAGCCAGAGGCAGCCGAGGTGGGAAAGGGAGGCCTCTCGTCTTTCCACGGCAGCAACAGGAAGACCAGGGATTGCAGCACATGGAAGAACAGCACACACACATGCGCACACGCTCCCAGACACACACCTCACACCCCTGGGACCAAGGCTAACATGTTCAGACCTTCGGCAGGAAGAGACACGAGACAGCGCAGAGCGGTTCAGATCTCCAGGGGCTCTTTGGTCTTAGTTGATAGTCCTAGAAAAAAACAACCTCCAGAGGTGGTTGTAGCACAGCTGTGTAAGATCTGTCGGGTATTTAGTGTTTGGCAACTGCAAGAGGGGAAACAGGGCTGTGTGTTACAGGAGGGGGGAGGAATGGAAGTACAGTGCTGTGTTTCCAGGTGTGGTCCTGGCTCTGCAGCCAGTCAGGGCGCGGAGAGCAGGAAGAGGAAGGAGGGTTCCTGAGAGGACCACGAATCCATCCGATGTTACACCAACATGGAGGCAGAGAGGGCCCACATTTTCCAAGACAGAGCAGCTGACTGCACAAAAACGCTGCTTCTGACAACTCCGGACCGTAGCTGTATCATTCACACGGTGCCAACGTTCCCAGCTCCCGCACAGGTGATGCCGAGAGGAGAAAGCAAACACAGCTACACACCTGGGGCAATAGAGAGGTGCTGGGACCTGCCCCTTCCTCAGCAGCTTTAGCTACACAAGTCCTAGGCCTCTGATCCAGCCGGTGCCCAGTGCTGTCACCTCCCTCCACGGGCTCGGGGACCACAGGAGGGAATATAAGAACTGGGCAAGCTCGTCCTGCCCCGTGGAGCTGCACACACCCAGTGCCTTCACTGATCCCTCAGCTAAGACAGGGGGACAAGGCAGGCAACCTCCAGTCCTCAATACAGCACAGCTACATCTGCTGACGCGTCTGACATGGAAGCCAGAAGAAAGATGTTATGGGACAAACAGGTGTTTCATGGCCAGCAACCGTGAACCGGGGGCCTCTAGACAGGCTGGTAGCACAGTCGAGCTTTCAAAATCACTGCAGTAAATTCATTCCATAACCCCTGCCCTAGGTTTGTATTTTATTCAGGAATTTAACATCCCCCCTGCAATGCAGGCAACAGCCCCTGTACCAGATCACACAGCAGCTCTGGAAAAATAATCACCAGTTACACTGCTCACAGACAACTCAGAGACCCCTGTTGGGACTAAACTCCACTAAAGGCAAACCCCGGACTGCACTGCCATGGAGGAGGGGGAGGAGGAGGAGGAGGTGATGGTTTAGAGACGGCCGCTCCTGCCCCTGCCAGCTTGTCCTACCCTGTGCATAGTGCGAAACAGTGCAGTCATTCACCAGAGAAAGTTCAGGACCAAGGAAACTCGGTTCCCTTTAAGCCAAACAATTAGAGGAAGGAGAGGCAGTTCTGTTTTAGCTGGGCCGGCACTGGACTTGCCCCTCTGAGCTGTCTTCATCATCTGAGCCTCCAGCCCCACCACTGGTCAGTCCTGTGATCCGGTACCCCATGTTCAGCAACATCACCTCCAGCGGGTCCGCGTTCATCCGCCTCTGGTTGGCTTGGGAAGCACCTTCCATGTCCACGACCACGCGGCCGTTGAGGGTCTCACTCTGCAGGACACCGAGGGACAGCACTCAGGACCACAGAGGGGCTGCTCCTGCTGCTGCAGCGGGAGAGCCCAGTAGGAACAGACGGCAGCAAAGACCATCCGACAACTCGGGAGGCTCTGACTGCAGCTCTTACCTCCGGCCTGGGGTTCCAGAGTCGCACGACCGGGTCAATGCCGCTGGTGGCCAGGAAGCAGTAGCTGGGATGAGGCTGGAGACAGTTCACGATGGACTCGTCTCCCTGCAGCACACGCACCAGGTTGGTGGTTTCCTTCTCCCAGATGAAGAAGGAGCCGTCGTCCGAGCCGCTGACGATGTACTGGGCATTGCTAGGGCAGAGGAGCAGAGCCTGGGTCACACTCGAGAGCCAGGCTCCAGCAGGCTGACACCCCTCACGCTTACAGATCCAGGTAAAGCTCCCCATGCTGGTTCCCTGCGTCCCCAGGAGCCCTGCTTTCAATCCCAAATGGATTTCTGAAATGCCAGCCCAACCAGGCCCTCTGTGGATCTGCTCCTCACCAGGGGGAGGGTTTCTGTCAGCTTTTCCCAACCCTCCAAACCAGCGTCTGTGCCATTTCATGAACAGGAACATGGGGCTACACGTGAGGCTTCACTCCACAGAACAGAGCATCCTGCTGCTGCTCACTGCTGTCCTGCACGCTGCTACCACCTGCCAGCATACCTGCCAAAGAAATTGGCCTCTTTGATGTCCGTCGTGGTGTTACAGTGGCCGCAGTATCGGAATTTGTAGTCGTAGCTGCGCTCCCTCAGCACCATCTCGTCCTCAGAGATGGAGTCCTTGCGGCCCGTGGCTCGCAGCCGGATGGGGCCACCCCCCTTCTTGTCTTCAGCTGGAAGGACAACGCATTTCCCTCAGCACCACTGGGGGAGTGCCAAGCAAAAAGCACCCCAGGAGACCCCAGCAGCCTTAGAGAAGAGTTAAGGGCAATTCCAGCAGGGAGCTGGGCTCAGAGCACGAGCTGCCTTCCTTCCAGATTATCTCCTGGCTACATCAGACTGCTTTTATCACACTCTCACTCAAGAGCAAACCAGGACCAGGCACAAGGCGAGAACGGGCTCAGGCCAGTTTTTGTGCACAGCAACCAATCAATCTCTTTCAGAAGTTGGAGCTTTACTTCAGAGGGGCAGTTTAAGGAGGAAAGTCCTTGTGTGCTCCTTAGATTTCAGTGTAACCGTGGAGAAGCCCAGGAGCAGCAGCACTCACCGTTATCACTCTTGGAGAAGAGGGCAGCGTTGATGTCCCTGTCGAGTGCATCGCAGGCACTGCTGTGTGCTTGTTCTGGAAACTTCCCTTTAAAGTCATCCAGACACTCCAGTGCTTCTGCCACGTACTTGAGTTCAAAGAGACAGCGGGCGAGGCGGAAATGGGCCTTCAGGTGGCATGGATTTAGGGATATGGCCTTCAAGCAGTCCCTCAGAGCATCGTAATGGTCCCCATCCCTGAGGGAGAGGGAGCGGTGGATCAGCCAGCAAGCAGCAACAGCCAACATTTTCCACTGCTGTTTCCCAGCCCTCACTTCACTCCACAGCTTGTTGTTTCCAGCTCTCTACACAATCCCACACGCCAGGAGCTCACTAACAACATTTGCTGTGACTCGGGGGCACCACCTGACCCAGCCCAGCCTCCCCAGGGCCTCTGCAGACGCCCACAGGCAGCTCTGGGATGTGACCACACCAGGCTGCCCCGCCAGCCCCGACCTGCCATTTTAAATCCGAGAGAGCAGAGCTCCCTGCTGCAGCACATTTCGGGAAGTCCTTTGAAGATGGAGGATGCAGCAGCCCTCTGGCCAGGCAGCACAGCCCTCCCGTGCCAGGCGGGCTCCCTGTCACAGCTCAATCGTGCCCCTGTGTGGACACACGGCACAGCTCGGCCCACCGAGCCCCCGCCAGGAGCTGCCACCTCCCACCACAAACGCACCAATGTCTCGAGCAGGAACCTTTTCTCACCTCTACAGGAGAAAACCCTGGAGATTTGGAAGTGATGCTACAGCAGACGGGGCTGCACTGGGTATCTGTATGCTGTCTGCAGCCTGATTCCCCGAGCTTGGCTGTGGGAGTGGGGCTGTCTCTGGCTCTTGCTGAGCCTCGTGTGGTGCTCAGCTCAGGCTGGCAGGGCAGGCACACCTGGGGTACCAGCACTCAGCTGCTCAGAGACACCACAAGCTGCCTAAACAGAGTGCCAAGGCTCCATTTGATGCTTAATAATAATAAAAATAATAATAATGATGTTTCATACCTGTAACCTACATGCCCCACTGTGACTGCCCCATCCCTGGCAGCGCCCAAGGCCAGGCTGCACAGTGCTTGGAGCACCCTGGGACAGAGGAAGCGTCTGTGCCCATGGCAGGGGGTGGAATGAGATGGGCTTTAAGGCCCCTTCCAACCCAAACCATTCCAGGATTCTGTGCACTGCACCTGCCAAAGTCCAAAACACTCCCAGGGAGATGATGAATTCACAGAGCAACAATTTTAGATGACGTGAAACCTTTGTCAGGGAAGCACAGGAAGGCTCAGGTTGGAAGGGACCACTGGAGGTCATGCAGGACGCCCTCCCCGTTCAAACGGCTCCCTACAGCACGTTCCTCAGGATTGTTTTTAACTATCTCCAGTGAAGGAGACTCCACACGCCCTGTGGGCAGCCTGTCCCAGTGCTCTGTCACCCTCACAGTAAAGAAGCTCCTCCTCATGCTCAGGAGGAACAGGGAAGAGGTGTCGCAGTGACTGGACTCATTAAGGGGAGCTCCAAGTCTCGCAGGGGCGTGCTTTGCAAACCATTCACCCCGCAGCTGCCCCTGTCCAGGTGGGTACTGGCCACTGCCCGGCACAGCAGAGGGTGGCAAGCCCTGCCCGTGAGGGCTGCAGCAGCAACAGGGCTCTCCAGGGCAGCCTCTGCAGCGCTGCCAGGGCTCACTCAGGACACGCAGCCACGGCCCCCTTCCGTCAGAGAAAGAGGGAATGCAAGTTCCCTGTTAGGATGACAGACAGGTGTCTCACATTTGCACACCCAACTGGGCTTTTAAACTGCTCTGCCACCCTCAAACATCCTTCAAGCTCAACCACCAGCGCTGGCAGCCCAACAGACTGGTGTGGAAATGGACATGGTGGGATGCAAAGCAGGCTCTGACTTCTCCCTTTGTTACAGGATTGACTCAGCTTGTGCAAAACTAGAAATCAGCTCAGTTCTGCTGAAAGCAATCCAGAGGGGGATGCAGTTGGCTTTTAGGAGCAAAATTTCAAAGGACAGCCTTGTAAGTGCTGGAAAATATGAGCAGCATCTTAAGGGAGATGAGCAAGGGCAGGTTAGGAAATTACAGACCTTCCTTTTTTCTCGCTCTCTCTGTTATTCAGAGAATGAGGCCAAAGCAGGACCTGCAGGGTTCTGAGGGTGGCCTGTACCTGTTCCTGCTCCAGACATCAAGAACACCTCAGAGACACATGGTGGTTCAGCCTGGGTCACTGTCTGCCTCTCCTCCTGCTCACTGACATCCCAGCCCCTTCTCTACTCTCCACGAACTGTTGCTAGCAGAAAAGTGCCCCTTTTCTGCACCTGGAAGGTATCAGCTCAGTGCTATTTATATCCTACCCCCTGCATGCCACAGAAACCCACTGTGCCTATGTTTTTCACATCTTCCTGCTACCCAAAACTGTGGCAAAGCAGTAGCTGACACACTGAAAGGTTCAGATGTGCCAACACCCTTCGGGAAAAACGATTCCTATAAGAAAAATGTCATTCATGAGATCAGCACTCAGCTTCTGTGTTCCATCCCTTAATCCCAACCTATTGTTCTGCTCCCTCTGAACACTGAGGTCTTTTTGAGGCAGCTCCCAAATCTCTGCTATTGCAAAACAGCCAGTAGGCCAGTTACCAACAGTCACAACAACTGCTGGCTGCTCTTTATCTTGGCAAGAAGAGAGGAGAATTCATACTGGGGATTTCAGCAGGGAGAGGAGAAGGATATCCTCACAAAGCAAATGGAGATGAAGGACCACAGCTATTTTAAATATGTTAATGGCAAGTCATGCTACTCAGTCTTACTCTGCTCAAGGGGACAGGCACTAAAATAACTCAGCTGTATCTTGCAGATGCAGCTCTGGCCACTGGTCAGAGCAGACATTACCTACTGCAGAGGCTGACAGGGTGTTTTGCAACCGCCAGGGCAGAATCCCCTGCAGACTGCCAGGATCTGCCACCTCCCCAGATGCCTCCCAGAGGTTTGTTTCCAGTCAAAGGGAGTGTGGGTTAACTGGGGTAACACGGGAACCACCAGGTCTGAGTGTCTGCGGTGTGAGGTACTTGGATGAAGCAGCAACCAAAGCCACCCCAGTAGCCCCACAACAGCCTTGTGCCAGGAGATGTTACAAAGCACAGCCATCCTTACGTCATGTGCTGACAGCAGAGCTCAGAGCCCTTCTTTAATGCAGATCAGAACCACCCAAAGACACACAAACACCCTTGGAGACACCCAGAATGCTGGGAGTCAGATGTGGATTTGGGGTTTCTTTTTAAACAAGAAAGGACCAGGATTTCACTCAGCGTACCAGAAGGTGAAACAATGGGCTGCTACCAGCCGTGCTCCCCAGAACTCCTCCAGCACAGACTGCTGTGCCATCCCTTTGTGCCAGAGGTGCCCAAACATGGCTCAGTCTGAGAAGCCCAACCCCGCCCGCACACAGGGAAACCGGGTCCTTCACCCCGGCGGCCCCTGGCGACACCCACAGTGACGCTGCCCCCTCACCACTTGCGCTTCATGTAGGCAGCAGCTCTGTTCCCGTAGAGCATGGCGTTGTTGGGGGCCTTCTGCACAGCCTTGCTGTACAGCTGGATGGCCTGGGTCCACAGCTGGCACGCGAAGGCCTCGTTGGCTTGCTGCTTTATCCTCTCCAGGTACGGGGGCAGCTCCACCTGGGGGCTGCAGGGGAAGAAGGGAGAAGAAGGGTAGGCTGTACATCCCTAATCCAGGTCAGAGTCTGCCGTGTTCAGTCCCAGCTTAGCTAATGCTTGCTGGACTTGCTAACAGAAGATTCAGGAGAAGGCAAAAGGGACTCTGGACCTGAAGAACCCGAGTTCAAGAGGAAAGTTTGGTTTTGACCACAGAATCTCAGAATAGTCTGGGTTGGAAGAGACTTCAAAGCCCATCCCATTCCACCCCCTGCCATAGGCAGAGACACCTTCCACTGTCCCAGGTTGCTGCAAGCCCTGTCCAGCCTGGCTCTGGACACTTCCAGGGGCAGCCACAGCTCCTCTGGGCACCCTGTGCCAGGGCCTCCCCACCCTCTGGCAGTCTCACCACATCAGTGTGACCATCATTTCACTGTTTCCATTTTTTCTTCATCTACAGAGACGCACTCCACGCTGAGCAGTGGGTATTTTAAGCATCAGACTTCACCAATACATCTTTGTTTCGACTGCATAAACAACATCTCCAGTCCTCTTTCAGCAATGCACAACAATGCAAATGCAGAAGCGTCTGAGCTCACCAGGCCCTTGCTCCGCAGCCCAAAATTCCAGCCCCGCTCCCGCTGCCGCGGTGGAGGGGCCATCTAGAGGAGAGGAGCTGAAACATTCCACAAAGTGACTGAGGAGGAACCCAGACTACCCATATATGGTATTAAATAAGTGTCTTGACTTAGAACCAAGTCTCATCAGCTGGAAGAGAAACAGCCAAGATGTGCTGCTGCTGCTTCGCCCCAACTGCATTTTGCTCTCAAAGAAAGGAATCAGCAGGGGCAATGGAAGAGGCTCCATCCAGCCCCAGCTCCCACGCTAGGAATGGCCGTAGTGATTCCAGTGTTGTTGTCACAGAACAGTTCTGGCTGCTTTGGGTCAGTTTGCAGCAGGCAAGTGCCCGAAAAATGGCAAAGGGAAGCAAGGTTCCTTCACCTGCAGCCTCTGCCACTAGCAGCACACAGCTCCTGCAGGCCAGGGAGCAACCACCACTCAGGACACTTTGCTTCCAGGCCTGAAAAATCATTTCTTAGTTTTGTCCACCTTAATTCATCATAAGAGAGGAAAAATCCTCATGGACAATTTCCCCCAGGATGCTCTTGCCTGGTCTGACTCCTGTTCACAGCCCAGCCCCAAGGACAGAGGCCACGTGGCAATCCAGGAACAGGGCAAGGGGATTTGCATTTCACACCTTTCCAGCAGCACCTCACCCTGGCGAGAGGCAAAGGACAAAGCCAGAGAAGCCCTGGAGGGGCAGCTGTGCCCTCACCTCACGTGTGCCCTTCCCTCGGACAAGCGGAAGCCGTTGCTGTGGAGATGGATCCCGTTGGACACTCCATTGGTAGAGGTCTTTCCATTCTGCACTTCTGAAGGTTAGAAAAAGAAATACACAACCATGCTAAACACCAATGTAGATTATACAAGCTCAGGGTTTATTTTGCAGCAGGGCCAAGCAAACACGACAGCCCCATTAGGAGCAGAAACAAAACTTCCACGACTCCACCTGCTCCAGCCACCTCGATTTGATTTGTCCTCTCAAATTTGCTACTTCTTATATTTACAAATCTCTGCAGTGTCCTTTGCAATACAATTCTAGATCAGAAAACCAGACACACAGAACTAAGTGCTCACACACAGCGAGGGCAGCTCGAAGGGGACTGAAATCGACTGATTTTAGGCCACAGTTGGAGTATCACTGAATCCTGGAATGGTCTGGGAGGATACCAGGACCTCAGCCACTGACAAAGTCTGCTTAACTCTTGAGCACAGCTTTAGGCACTCTCACCTCACACACACACCCATCTCCACAGGCCACTTCTGCCCTCAGGTTTTGCCCCTCTGCAGAAGCATTTTGGAACTCAGGGTATGAACTGCACTGCACAAACAGCCCAGCAACACCCACACCCTGCTTCGTTTTCCTCCTGCACCCTGAAAATGAGTCGCGAAGCACAGCGGAGCACAGAACTCCACTCTGCTGCTCACTCCCTTTGTGACAGCATCACACTTACCCCCTGAAGTGTGGCACTTCTTTGGGAGGAGAAAAGTGTATGGTCGCTGTTTGTACGTCAGATCAAACAAATAGACCTAAGGAAAGGAAAAAAGAGCTTGAGACAAGTCTGCAAAACAGAGATGCTCAAGTCAGAAATAAGAGGGCTCAGTAGGTGCACAGTTCCACGTTTGTGTTTGCTGTTTCCAACTTTCTCACTGGGAATCTCGTGTACAGATGGACACACGAGGGGTGGCAGCAGTAACTGGGGCGTGCCCAGTCCGGCCCAGCTCAGAGAGAGTAACACCGAGGAACAGGAACCTGGTCGTACTCTGCACCTGCAGAGCTGAAAAGGTGACCTGACCAACCTGCTCAGAAAGCTTCACAGCTCAATTAGCAACTAAGATATTTCAATTAACACAGCGATAACGAAGCAACCAAACACCAATTGACACAGAAGAGGCGGGACACTGAGGAAGAGTCTCTCTAAGATGAAACGAGTATTTCCAGAGAAACTCCCAGGGCAGCCCTGTGAAATCCTGACTTACAGCTGTACTGGGACAGCGATGGACAGCCCAGGCCAGGCCCACGGTTCACCTTCTCCTGAAGGGAGTGAGTGCACGTGTGAGAAAGAGCTGTAGAGGGCAAGCACAGTGCAACCTGCCCACAAGCAAAGGTCCTGTTTAATCCATGCTGATTAATGCTGTCAGGAGGATTTTCTCATGCCATTGATAGGCTTTACAAAAGATCCATGAATATCACCCAGAGCTTAAAATTAAAGCAATCAATATTCCAGGTGAAGGCCTTTGCTTCTCCAAGTTCCTTATTCCATACATTCTGTTACAGAGCAGCTTGAAGTTTCCAGAATGACTTATGAAATCCTTTCTAGGTCAACAAAGGTCAGCTCCAGAACTGGTTTTATTTTCTTTCTCCTCTTCCAAAGAGTGAAATGTGAATTGGAAAACCACAACAGAATGTGGTTTAACTTTGATCAGTCACAGCGTAACAAATATATCCCTCATCCCAAGTATTTAGTCTGAATTAATCAGAAAGCAGTTTAAAATCAGTCACATTACCCACAGAGAAGTCGCTGTACCTATTTTCAAGCGCACACAAAAACGTCCAGTGACCCAGCGTGAAGCTGTGCTGCCTCCTTACCTGCTCCCCTCCCATGTTGACCAGGAGCTCGGTGCCGTCGGGGCTGAAGGTGACGTAGGTGGCCACCAGGACCCTCAGCCGGTTGTTGTAGTCCGGCAGCTTCACCGGGAGGTGCCCTGTGGAGAGCACAAGTCCATCGTTACTGGCTTAGCCCCAAACTGCTGTCTTTGTCCTACCCCAGCTGCTCCCTTCTACAAGAGCAAAGCCATGGAGCACAAGCACCCACGGGATTTTCCATTTCCCACTGTTTCCTGGATCCTCCCGCGAGCAACTAGAACATGCACGGGTGCCTCTTCACAGGTTCTGGCTATCCATCCCTGCAAGCATCCAGGGCCAGGCTGGGCAGGGCTTGGAGCAACCTGGCACAGTGGAAGGTGCCCCTGACGACAGCAGGGGGTGGAACAAGATGAGCTTTAAGGTCCTTTCCAACCCAAACCATTCTGGGATTCCATGATCCCAATTTTGCACAGCCACCTCCCCATGAAGACCAGAATTGTGACTGCCTTGTTAACAACGAGCCTGCAGAACCCAGCAAATCTCAGTTTCAGGGATTCACTAGGATTTGGCTTTTGTGATTTGTGGCCATCTGCAAATACCTCCACCCTCAACCCCCTAATTAGGTTTCCTTAATAAAGCCCTCAGCACAACAAAGCCAAAGCTCCTAAATATTCAGCTCACACACAGGTTCTGTTCTTCAGACAGCAGATGTGTTGCATGACCGATTCAGGGGACCTGAGGAATCCTCTAGTGGGACTCATCAGGAGCAGGACTGTCAGAACTGGTCTGCAGAACATGCTGGTCTGAGATATTTTTTAAAAAAAGAACCAAACATTTTGGGGTAAAAGATAGTAAATAATGAGCACTGGGGAGGAATGTCATCTAGACTGCTCAGATACTGCATCGCTGATTCTTCATCTGCAGGATGAGGACAAGTCACTTCTGTGCCAAAAAGACTTTGAACAGCAGCTTTGCTGGGACCAGCTCCAGGAAAGCCTGTAGAGCCTAGGTTATACCCAACCCTTGACTTCCCAGCAAGAGTGACAGAAACACATTTATGCTGCACAAGAAGCAGCAAGGCTGGCTCACCAGCCCAGCGAAACAACCAGCACTTCCACGGAACATCCCGTGGAAGAGATCCTCTGAGCAGGGCGTTTGTGTGTGATGGGCAGAGCTCTGTTTCCTCAGGCAGTGAAGTGCTCCCCAGTCACCCCCAGTGCCACCCAGTGCAGGGCCCCTACCTGCCACGTAGTACTGAGCTGCCCCGTCCGGGAGGGGCTTCTGCCGGTCACAGAACGTGTGCACTCCAGCTGAAGGGCTCTGCTTCATGCTCTTCCTACCCACAGAGAGAGCAGCCTCGTTACAACCACAGCATTCAACTGCTGGAAGCCTCATCTACACTGGCTTCTCTTGTCCACCCTCAAGGACAAGGCCTCCTGCCCACACACCTCTGGGGTCACCAGCCTCACACCACTCCAGTGTACTCATCAAAAAGACTTTTGGTGATGGAAAAAAAAGGAGCAAAACCTCCCAGAAACAGGCGAGTGCTGGATCCCTGCAAGTCCCTCTTCCCACCAGAGCCCCGACCAGATTCCAGCACCAGAAGCGTGCCCCCAGGCCAGGCGCTGTTACCTGTGGTTGTGGATCATGCGGATGTCGTAGAGCCGCACGAAGGGCCCGCTGGCCCCCACGGCCAGGTAGTTGTTGTCCTGGGGGTTCACTGTCAGGCACTTGGCCTCCACCAGCTGCCCACAGTACTCAGTCAGGTCTATCAGGACCTCGGAACGTTTGCTGTTCTCCCGCAGGTCGTACTGCCTGCAAGGGGACGGGAGTGGGGCAGACACGTCATGGGCTAACAGCAGGAAGAGACTCGTGGAGTGTCCTGAGCTGGGAGGGACCCACCAGGATCATCCAGTCCAACTCCTGGTCCTGCACAGACACCACAACAATCCCACCCTGTCCCTGAGAGCATTGTCCAAACGCCCCTGGAGCTCTGGCAGCCCTGGAGCTGTGCCCATTCCCTGGGGAGCCTGGGCAGTGCCCTGCACCCTCTGGGGGAAGAACCTTTTCCCTAATATCCAGTCTAAACCTCTCCTGACACAGCTATGAGAGATGACACCGAGGACATGAACAACAGTCACTGGTGCCACAGGTCACTGGAAGCACCTCAGTTCAACACACACTGGGCCTCAGCATAAGGATAATCATTAAAAGCAGATCTATAATGTGCACAGATTTATTCAAGTTCCAAATTAAACTCCCAAGTCATGACCTGTTCATTTCCTGGCCTCCCTTTCCAGCAGTGAGGAAAATGAAGGAGCTGAGGAGAGTATTCTTGACTCTACAAGATAAATCTTTCCGGTTTCAGGAAAGGCCGAGATGAGTTTAAGCTGTTCAGGACAGAGACAGCCTCTCCTCAGGTCTGTGCACTGCACACATTGCGATGGTCCCACAAGCGAACCAACTGGAATCCGTACCTGATCAAGCCATCTTCTGCTGCACTCCAGAAGGTGTTTGGCCACATGGGAGCCGTGGCAATCCGCTTCACCCTGTTGGTGTGATCTCCAAACATGTGCACGGTCTCCTTGACAGTCAAGTCATGGACGTGCACCTTGGAGTCTGCAGCTCCCGTGATGAGGATCCGATCCCCCGAGTGCGGCAAGAACTGCAGGAGAGGGACGGGACGTCAGGCTGGGGAACCACTGAGGCTGCTGACGTGGGGCAGGAATTCTGCTTCAGGAACATGGGCTAACCCACGTTGTTCCCCGTTACACAGGTCAGCGTGCACAGCCAGGAGTCACCAGCTACAGCAGGACACACGGGAGTGTCCTCACCACATATCCCAATCTGCTACAGCCATTTCCTTCCAATTCACAGAGAGAATAAGACTGGGATCTGCATAAACTAAGTGCAATATTAGATTTAATCCCTTTTCCCCTGTAATTAGAAATATTGAACTTTTTTTGGGGGGAAACTGCTTGCAGGAAGATGTTTCCCAGCAAGGATTTATCTTTTTGCTGCTCAGGTTGCTGCTTCTTTTAGCTGCTCGCTCCTTCTAACCACATACCTTGACAGAAAAGATGTTTGCAGTGTGTCCTGTGTGCATAGAAAGGAGTTTCTTGTGGTGCAGAGGATCCCACACAATGGTGTGCTGGTCATCAGAGCCAGAGGCCAACAAGCTAAAAGGAACAGGAGACAAATATGCACCATGAACTCTTCTGTTCCGCACGGTGCCCGGGTCCATGGAGCTGTTTGACCACAGACATCCATTAAGTTAATTCGGCCCCAATCAGCCCATTTCCTCTCTTCCCTCAGCTCTCTGCTCTTGCTGCTCACCGTGCACCCACCCCTTCAGCCAGGTCAAGGAGCTAAAGGAGACAAATAGCAAATCCACAGAAAACACAGCTGACTGCAGCACCTCACCCGGATTCCGATGGGAAAACAGGAGCGTTTGGTCAACAACAAAACACAGGGCCTCCGCCTGCGTTATCACCCTGGCTGCATTAACTGCTCCACAGCATCCCTGAAGCCCAGCCAAGGCACTCATTCCGGGCTCTGGATGTGCCCAGGCAGTCCCTGGGCTCATGGGGTGAACCACAAACTGCTTTCGAAGTGTAAAGTCATTGCAAGGTGCTCTTGGCCTTGTCCAACCATCTGCATCTGGACCAAAGGAATCTGACATCTGCAACTCTCAGCTGTTTTAAACTTAGATTTCCTTGTAGCCATTCTCTTTCAAACACACGACATTTTCACTGCTAAATAATTCTGAAGAGTATCAGAGGGCAGACTTTGCATGTTGTAAGAGGCACATCCAGAAATATCCACTCCTCCTTCCATCCGCCCATTTCTCACGCAGAAACTCTTCGTTCCACTCGGTTAATGGAAGTGGCTCTTTAGTTTCCCTCTAAAATTGCAGAGGGGTGAATTCTCTACCTCCTTGCCTTGGATATTTGTCCCCCAGCAGCAGCTTTTAACAGCATGGTGAAGGGGGTGGGGAAATGTCACCACCAGCTGGGCAAATCCTAAAGATCCATTATAATCCATAATACCACTTAAGAGAAGAGAAGCAGCCTTCAATCTCCACTTCTTAGTCTGACCATTTCCCTTCTGAACTCACTAAAGGGGCATTTCTAATAATATCCAGATATATTTAACAAAATAAAGCTTCTTTTGAAGCATGAGCTCTACTACAGCTCAAACTTTGAGCTTGAGCTCCACTTTACTAGAAATGGGAAGCAGCTGCTTATGATGAGATGACCTACATCCTACTCTTGGGAAAACCTGGGGTTGTGGCTTTGCCGACCCCCAGGCGAAGCCACATACTTACTCTCCTTTTTCATTCCACTCCAGACAGTTGACACACCCAGAGTGACCCTGAGGGAAGGAAACAAGGGAAGATGGTATTACTCAAACTTCAGATTTATCAAACAGAGCTGTCCTAAGACAAGGACACAGCGAGCTCCCCACAAACAACAACTTGTTCCAATAAAAGCAGAGTTTTTTTACATTTTTATTCCAGCCCTGCAAAGAACTCCACACACTTGGTAGATAAGCACCTCCAGAAAAGACAGACATGCTAGAACAGCTGGGGTAGAAAAGGCAAAATGAAACAAATAAAAAAAGGTAGTGCTGAATAAAATGGCAGTTTAGTCTCAGAGGCTACAGCTGAAATCCCGCTGTACACACGGAAAGGTGACTTTGCTTCCAAAGCCCTTGGCTAGGCTGACAAATCACATGTACAGGCACTCTGGGAACACAGGGAAAATGCACTTTTGATAGCTCTGTTAGAAGCACCTTGCTGCTGGGTGACTACATCATCCATCTTCATCCGCATCAACCAACGACTGCACCAGGAAGTGGGGGAGCGTTGAGCAGCATTTGATGTGGGAGATGTGACTGAAAAGGGGGACAAAAGAATCCTTTTCTCCCCCAAACCAAGATAATTGATGTGTTAGAGGTTGGCTCAGTTGGGTAGAGCGGGGTGTTGAGGAGGTTCTGGGTTTGACCCCCAGATGGGCTGTTCACTGAAGACTTGGCCTCAATGATCCCTGTGGGTCCCTTCCAACTCAGAATATTCTGCATAACCATAAAATCTTTTCTAAGATATGTCAGAGTGCATTACAACCTGTTCCTCAGGGATCCCATTAGAGCTGAGTACGTTGAACAGCTGACAATTGTCTTCTTCAGGCACCAGTGCTGGGATTAGGTGGTGCCCTGTTAAAGGTTCTCCTGCAGGTGCACCAGGTAGTGCAGAAAGCCCACGCAAGCTCTCACTGAGCTACTCCTGCCTCTAATGCAGTTTGGGGCACCAAGAAATCAGCATCCACCTCATAAAAGAGAGAACCAAGGAGCCGGTTTGCTCTCTGGACACTCACCTGCAGCTCAGCCTCCAGCCCCAGGCGGCGGATGAAGGGGTCGGTGACGTGGTAGTGGCGCTCGAAGCCCAGCGCTCCCCTCTCCTGCAGGAGCAAGCAAGCACCACGCTGACTACGGCAAACACAACACTCCTTTTGCCCTTCCAGAGAAGATTCTTCAAGTTCAAAAATCACCCCAGGTATTGGAGTGCCCACAGGTCTTGTGCTGTAGTAGGGAGTCACAGAATCCCAGAATGGTTTGGGTGGGAAGGGATCTTAAAGCCCCTCCAGTGCCCCCCCTGCCATGGCAGGGACACCTCCCACAGCCCCAGGCTGCTCCCAGCCCCATCCAGCCTGGCTTGGGCACTGCCAGGGATCCAGGGGCAGCCACAGCTTCTCTGGGCACCCTGTGCCAGGGCCTCCCCACCCTTACAGGGAACAATTCCTTCCCAATACCCCACCTAACCTTGTCCTCCTTCAGCCCAAGGCCATTCCCCTTGTCCCATCACTACACATCCTTGTGACAAGCCCCTCTCCAACCTTCCCATCCTTTGAACATCTTCAGGTGGGCAGATCATAATCCTTGTCTCCAACCTGATTTAAAACGCTGTGCAGCCAGTGCCAGGCTCCAGCTGGGGAGCCAAAACCAGCTCTGAGAGGCCCACGCTGAGGCAGAGTGAGCTTACCCTACTTTGGGTAGGAAGTAGGAAGTATGGAAGAACTTGTGATTGCCTGTTATTATCCCTTGGCAAGGATTTCAGCAGGACCTCAGTGCTGAGGACAGCAGCACTGGAGCAGAGCTGCTTAGGAGAGCGGTGCCACTGCAGAGCCTGTCCCACGGCAGCAGCGCCGCGGGGCCGAGAACCGGGGGGTGTTACTGGCCAGCCTCCCCCGGGGATGGGCTGCTCCCGCGCGGCGCCGCTGTGCCACGGCACACGCTGCTCCAGAGCGGCGGCAACAGCTGCCCAGAGCTGCGTCAGTACAAATGAAGGTGAAGGAAAGCAGGACAGTTGTTTCCCCTGTGATCTCACAGGGCTCACAGATGCATCGGCAGATGGCTCGGATGAAAGAAGGCCAACTGCAGAGGCAGCACTGAAGGAGAGGGAATGCGGGTCAGGTTCTGGATGGAACATCTAAATGTCCAAGGAGATTCTTCCCTAGGACTTGACCCAGCTGTGGGTCCATTCCAAGCCACACTCGTCAACTTAATCCTTCGCCATCAGCATTTAGAGACGGCAACACCAATGTCAAAATCACCCTGGTGGTGCCCAAAAAAATCACCCTGGTGGTGCCCAAAAAAATCACCCTGGTGGTGCTCGGAGCACATCTGCAGTTCCAGAGCAGACACACAAGTGCTGAATTCCCTTCCCAGCCCAATGCTCAGTAATGAACTCCACACAACAAAAGCTATTTGAAGACAAAATGGAGACAGACATAAAAGGATTGGAGGCAAAACAAACCAGGCTTTTTGTAGGAGCTTCCATGACAAACTTCAAACCTCTTGATGTATTTTTGTGGAGAGCATCCCTAAAGCACTGCAAGGGCCATGCAAGGTGCTGCACGTACAATTCTGTGCTACTGCAGCCTCAGTGGCTTGGTGAGGGCTGTGGGGTAGGATACTGCTTTTCCTACAAGGAACTGCCTGACTTAGCAATCTTCCCAAGGTCACACATCAAAGTCTGACAGAGCAGACAGCGTGAGACAGTCCCAGGCTAAGGCTCAAACCACAGAACCAGCCCCTCCTTGTTAGGGCAGCAAAATAAATCTTTGCGCATGGATTAAATTACAAGCTTATAACCGAGTTTGGTACCAAACTGCAAAGTGAGCACTCGAGCTCCCAGTTCCTTATTCTGGCTACTCACAGATCCCTTTCCTGAATGCTGATTATCAGCAAAGCTGCAAATGATTTCAGGCCTCTGAGTCCAAGCAATAATTGCCTATTGTGTCTGCTGCAGCCAGTCCTTTCACGTTGATATCCCACAAATGCAGCCATCAGATGACTGATCCCACCACTGCACAAGTTTTTTTTTCCCTACACAAAGGAAGCAACACAGCACTCTCTAAAGAAAAGGAGACAGAGAGGCTGTGACAGAGATCATTAGCTTTACTACAGTCAGAAATACCTCTGATGGCAAGATCACACGGGCAGAACACAAAAGCAGAGAGGGAAGCTGGCTACGGGCCTTTGTGGTGCCCAAACATAAGCAGCTCTATTTCTCTCCTCACCTCAAAAGGAACAGAGCTGCTGATGGCAAACCAGCCCAGGGAGAGGAACTGCGCTCCTGTCATGCCAGACTTCATCCCAGCTCTCCATTAAGGACAGTGACAGGTCCCGTGTGTTTGTTCTCTTAAGCTCCTTACAGGGCTTATCAATATGTAAGCAACAGAGATCTCTTCCCAAGGAAAGGCAACACCGGGAGCTCTTCCCAGCCCCGCGCTGGCTCCTCCTCTCCCCGCCCAGCACCCGGGAACGCGGGGCTCACACGCACCTTGATCTGCCTGTGGATGATGTCTCTGGTGATGTTGGCTTTGGCCATCTTCTTGCAGTGGGGCAGACGAAGAGAAGCTACGGGAAGAGCTGCTGTGCATCCAAGCATCCCAGCCGAGCCAGGATCCGCGCTGAGGGCGCTCAGTTACCTGCACAGGACGGGAGGGACACGGGCAGGGACACCACACGTTAGGCCGCTCACACACAGTGCCAAGCTCTGCTTCCCAGAAACAGTGGTGGCTAAGAACTGAAAAGTTTGGAATAAAGGCTCCTGAAGAAACTCAAGGAACAACGGAAGAATGAAGAATGTCTGACTCAAGGCCATTCCCAGTTTGTGGAGAAATTCATGATGGGCAGAATTCCAGGACTACATCAGCCTGGGAAATCCATGTTTCTATCCCAGCAAACATGAGTTTGAGTGAGTCCAGGGCAGTGTCCTGTCCCAGGCTTCCCTCCCACCATTCCATGACCGCTCGTGTCCAAGGTCACATTTCCCAAACTCTAGTACCAACACGGGTTATACTGAGAATAAACACAGCACTGATGCTTTTGGCCACCTCTTCTCTCTCATTTACTGCATTGGATTATCAGCAAAACACCCCTAAAATAGCCAAAAGGGCATAAACGTTCCTTGGAAATCACAGCAGCCAACCAGGAGGTGACAACTGAACACCTAATTACCTCAGCAGTAGAAAAGGGGTGACCAGTTAAAATTGAATTTCCAGGAGAAATTAAGAGTTCTGCGCACTCTTAATGGAGTTTAATGTACTAACCTAAATAACCCAAAACCCCACGGAATTGGCTACTCCTGCTAAAAACCATTCAAACTGCAGAGTGATGGTCATGACCCCGAGCTGGACAGGCTGCCCAGCAAAGTCCCTGAGAAATGCTGTAATTCCCCCAGTTTCCATCCCACAGCCTGCCCCATTCACACATTCCTACAGTTCTCTTTAAAAAACCAAAAAGAATAAAAATTAAATTTCAAACACCCATTTTGTCCTATGTAACCCTCTAGTTTTAAATCCCCTTTAAAAACACTTCCAAGCAGAACAAGCCAAAATTTTCCTCTTCTAAATGAGGAAATGCTGATTCATGGAAACAAGAGCATTTCACGGGAACGCTGCAACAAACAGGAGTCCTGGCAAACCTCATCCGACTCTCTGCTGCCACGGGAGGGCTCCCACTGGCCCTCCTGGCCCACCCTGCATGGGCAGGGACACCTTCCACTATCCCAGGCTGCTCCAAGCCCTGTCCAGCCTGGCCCCAGACACTTCCAGGGATGGGGCAGCCACAACAACAACAACTTCCCTCAGGAATGGCTCCCAAGGACAGGAAGGGGAGGAAGCAGCAGCATCTGGGCACAAGGGCAGGTGGATCTGCTGACTCTGCAGCTCCTGAGAAGTTTCTGAGCTGCTTCCCCAAACTTCTGGAGAGACCCTGAGGGGCTGGAGCGTGTCCAGGGCAGGGAACAGAGCTGGGAAGGGGCTGGAGCCCCAGGAGTGGAGCTGGGGAAGGGGCTCAGCCTGGAGCAAAGGAGGCTCAGGGGGGCCCTTGTGGCTCTGCACAAGTCCCTGACAGGAGGGGGCAGCCGGGGGGGTCGGGCTCTGCTCGCAGGGAACAGGGACAGGAAGAGAGGGAACGGCCTCAGGCTGGGCCAGGGGAGGGGCAGGGTGGACATCAGGAACCTGTGACCAGTGACCCCTCTCCCAGGGAAGCGACTGATCCATTAACCCCAAGTCCATCCTCAAAAGGCACAGGGACGATATCCCAGCACATCTCAGCGCCCCAGTCTTGTCTGCAGCCTTCCACTCTTCTTAGTGCTCCCCTACAACATTCCCAGGCTCTGCCCGCAGTCTCCTCTTTCCCAGCAACATCCAGCTTCCTCCTCCTCTTCCCTGCCAGGCAGATTTCTTGTCTTCCTCTTTGAGAGCAATTGAGTTTGGCTCTTAGGACCCCAAAAGAACTATGCCAGGGCCAGGCAGCCTGTCCCCTCCCGACTGACAAACACTCCACTGCTCTTTTAGGGTCCTTTTTGTCACATTTCCTACCCCTAGTTGTGGCCAATTTCTGCTCAGCTCCTTTCTCTTCCAACAGCACCAGACAGCCTCAAGGACACACGTGGAGAAATGGGTGTGCATGGGAAGATGCAGATCTCCCATGCACAGCCATAAATAACCCACACCAACTTGGAGCTACGGAAGTCACTGCAAAACATCAATACCCTATAAACCCCCTGTATGAACAGGATGCCCAGAGGGAAGGAATATCCAAACTCCCAAAACCACCACTCTGCAACAGACCTGAATTCCCTGGTTTTTCAACAAAGGCTCCTCTGTGCCAGCGTTTTCCACCGTGTGGAACTCTGACACCCAGCCCGGCCAGGTGGGAGCAGCAACACGCAGGAGCTGGCTGTTCCTGGGAGCGGGTTTGGGGTTACTGGTGTCTTGTGGAGCCTCCCCACTCTCCGGACAAGTCGCTGCCAGCTGTGGTAACTCAAGAGGTGGCCCCAGCAGAACACTGCAGTGCAGCTCTCAGGAGATCAGCACATCTTAACTTTACTTATTAAAAGACACAGGTGCAGAAAATCATCCATGAAATCAGACGTTGGGTAAGAGGCTTGGATAAAACCCAGCCAAACAGGAAGGCAGGAGCCTAAGGTGCCTTTCTTTCCAGGAAAGTGCTTGATTTGGCAACTGGATGCTGTAAAACGCTCAAAGGTGTCCCAGAGTTGTGCCTTTGCTGGGCCAAGAAGACTCCAAGAGCCTTTCCTCCTCTCCCTTTGCTATTTGTTGTTGCTCAACAGGTATTCCACAGCTACAAAGGCTCTGGCAACCTTTAAATTATCATGGAATCACAGACAAAGGATTAAGAAGCCCAAACTCTCATCTCAGATCACATTTTGAGCATTAGCCACAACCGATCACAACCCCAGACTCCCAATCCCCACGGATGTGACAGTGACCTCGTTCAAATATTAAATAAATAAAAAATAAACTAATAAAATAAATATTAAGTGTTCTTAACATGAAAGACTATTGACCCCACCACTGTACAGGTAGATCCAGCCTCCAGTTACAAACTGACCCTGCAACAAAACATAAAATCTCCCAAGATTTGTAGGTCTCCTGCAAAATATATATAATAAAAATCAGACCAAAATAAACTGTGCCTCCCAATTTCTTAGACACAAAGGCTTCCAAACATGAAGCCCCTCCAAAGAGTCTATCTTTGTCACCACCAAAGGGACTGGAAACTCCTTGGAAATTTCCACCATGGAAATTGGTAAAGAATGTTCCTCTGTAGGCAAAACCACCGTGCAAATTCTGCTCTAACCCATCCTTGCAGCTCCTGGCTTCTAACCAACCCTGCACAGCCAGCTCCCGGTGGAATGGGGGATTAAGCCCCACAGTGAGGGACAATTTAGGGTGAATCTGCACTGTTGCCACCAGGCAGCTCCACACAAGAGACGATCCCGTCCCTCCCTGCCTCTGCAAGCGTTCCAGGCCGGGCTGGACAGGGCTTGGAACAGCCTGGGCTGGCGGGAGGCGTCCCACGATCTGCAAGGGCCCTTCCAGCCAAACCGTTCCACCATTCCCTGGCCTCTTTGGGGCTATTCCTTGGGGCACATTTCTCTATCACCCTTCAAGGACAACTTTCCCTCACCCCTCACTGCGCCAAACCTGCCTGGAACAGCCCAGACAGGACTAAAAACCTGGGATCCAGTAGCAGCTGTCACCTCCTCCAGTGCTCCCTGGAGCTCACAGAGGACCAGCCCACCTGCAGCTCCCTGCACTTTCCTCCCGGGCTCTCCTGCTGCTGCCACACAAAACTCCAGAGGCACAAACAGAACTTTCACAACACTTGGCCTTTAAATCCGCAGTCAAAAATTAACAAGGCACACATTTCTGTGGGCTCCAAATCTGGCAGGCTCTGTTTACACGGACAGTCACTCAAAAGCCCCTTAAGCTCCTGGGAAAGCACACTTGCAGAGGGTACTCCAGGGCATGGGGAGGAACACTCGCTCCAAGCCTGGAAACAAAACCTGGACACTGACAACACAAACAATTCCACCAATTTAACACCAAACACTCTCAACACGGCTGGGATTTGGGGGATTGCTCCTTTGCTGGATTGTATTTCCCTCTCGTGGAACCACCTGAGCACGTGCCACCCACAGCAACACGGTGCCAGTGACGGGCTCTGCGCAGGGGGTCAGAGCCCCAGCCCCGGCACCAGCACCCTTTGGAGAAGCTCCATCCACCCCAAGGAACCCCACAAAGCAGCAGGCCTCCTGAAACCGGCCAGTTTTAAACAAGCGATCCAATTCCTCACTGCTTGGATGTGCCCAAGTTTCTCAGGCTCCAAACTCAAGGTCACTGGGAAAAAGCAGCACGCTGCACACCACGAGCCTCTGGATACACGAGAGGGAAGGTTCCTCAGACCCTTCCCTTCAGCATCTATCAATTATTTCATCCGTCCAAACACCACCCAGAACCCTCAAGAGGCTTCTTTATCCTCACAACTTATTTCCCTGCTTCCTTTACCTTGACTTTCCAAGAGGTCGCGGATCAAATTAAAATATATACGTGTAGATAGGAACTTTTTTTTAAAAAAAAAAACCTAGAAAACCAAGAGGGAATGACCTGGTTAGCAGCAAAGCCCTTGTTAAAAGAAGGTTTTGCTCCAGCTGATGGAGCTGTCAGGAGCAGCAGCGGCTGCCCAGGACAGATGGCTGGAGCAGAAGAGGTGAGATCTGAGCCCTGACAGAGCCGGCACCAGGGGACTGCCAGGGAAGCTCCAACAGGCTCAGGCCACACAGTGCTTCCCGCGGCCCTCCCGCCGGAGCCCTGCCCTGATCCCCAGCTGACACATCCACCGGGAAAAGGGACGATGCCAGGCAACACCTCAGCCCAGCACAAGCAGCATCCCAGTGCCCAGCCCCACGCGGCCCAGGAGCTCCAGGAGGGAGTTTAAGGGGCAAAGGAGGAGAGGCTGATCCCCCCTCCAAGCACGGGGCTGCAGGACACCCACCAGGGCAGGGAAAGCGTCTGTGAAGGCTTTAGCAGGGGACAGTGAGCAGAGGAGGGAGCAGGGCAGGGTCACACCCAGGAAACGGGAGAGGAATGTGAGGACAGGGCAGTGCCAGGGGTGGGAGGGAGAAAGGGAAGCCAAAGAGCAGGAGCTGTCCCTGGCAGGGGGTGGTACTGGCAGATGATGTGGGGAAGAGGGGCTGGGGTGGGAGGACCGGATAAAGGAGAGATCCTTCAGAGGAGTCAGGCTCCTGGTAAAGAGAAGGGGCTAACACCTCGGGGGAACAAGGGGGCACCTGTCAGAGCCTGGGGTGGGGGGAAATGTCAGGGAAGGGAGGTGAGTGGGGAGAGCTGAGAGGGA
>WEIT01006643.1:69009-95145 GCA_013389985.1 Dryoscopus gambensis
CGACGGCGCCGTGCCGGGCTTCACCTCCGCGCCCCCCGCCGCCCCCGAGGAGATCCACCCGCTCAAGGAGCACCCGGCCAACGGCTCGGGAGAGGGGCACGCCAAGCCCCGCAAAGCCTTCCCGGTCATCGACATCGACTACACGCACGTCCGCATCCCCTTCGAGATCTCCCTCTGGATCCTCCTGGCCTGCCTCATGAAGCTGGGTAGGTGGGCGGCGCTGGGAGGGAGCCCGTGGGGAAGGGGCTGGGGAGAGGACCCCGGTGTCCAGGAGAAAGAGGGACCCCCCGGTGGAGTGGAACAGGCACCCCCGAGCAGCCCAGGGCAGGACCCCCCAGCTGGATGGGACAGGCACCCCCAGCCATCCCAAGGAGGGGCTCCTGTGAACGTCCCAAGGAGGGACCCTCTTGAGCATCCTAGGGAGAGACCCCTCTGAACATCCCAGGGTGGGACCACCCCAAACATCCCAGGGCAAAATCTCTTGGACGTCTTCTGCAAACCTCCCAGGCCGGCTGGGCCGGGGTGGGCACTCGTCTCCCCACGACCTTGGGTCTCTGTCCTGGGCCTGGTGGGCAGCAGCATCCCCGTCCCTCCACTCCCGCAGACTTCTCATCTCCGTGCCTGGGAGCGGGGCTGAAGATGCTCCTGACCCCTGCTTGGACCAGGTTTGCTTTCCTCCCTTTGACACTCAGGGAGGAAGCATCCACTTTGCTCGCTTCCTCTCTAAACCACAGATGGTTTTTGTAACCTTGGAGAAGTCACTCAAAAACCTCCCGGTGCTTCGGCCTCCCCTTCCTCCCCCTCCGCAGCGAACCGGGGTGGGTTTGACTCTGCTGCAAAGCGTCCGGAGATTCCCGCATTAAAGGGAACGGCGTCGGGGCTGGAAATGTCACCCGCTCGGATGACCCGCTCTGGGAAAGCATCACTCTGCCGGGGCGGGGGTTGTTGACAAAGTGTTTTCCAAACTTCTGCAGCTGGATCAATACCAGCCGAATTACCCCAAACCTGTGATGTGACGTAACTGCTCCGCGCTCGGCCCTGCTGTGCTGTCCCCAGCTCCGGCAGTGCAGAGGTTCAGCTGGCCCCGGTCCCGTCCCTGGTGATAAAACCAGGGGGACAGGTGAAATCTTTGCTTGTCCCTGCCTTGGAGCCGGTGGGGAGGGCAGGGAGCTCTGCACTCCTTCATTTTGCTCCTCAGTTGCCATCAGTGGTTTAATAATGCTCACTTAAGGGGCACTCCAGCTTGCTGAGGGAAATCTTTGCTTTGGGAGCTTTTTTAAGCTTGTTTCTCTTGTCAGCTGTGCCCTGTCCTGGTCTGGAGGAGTCCGAGAGACCCCCAGAAACTCAGATCCTTCCTGCCCAGCTCTTCCTAAAAATATCCCATCCCCTTCCCAGCGGGCTGTGAGCATGTGTAGGCAGGTGAAGCCCCATTTCCACAATCCCTCCTGGGCTTTATTTACGTGCAGGCGCGGGAGTGAGAACACTTCTGACCCGGAGGCTTGTCTGGGAGACAGGCAGTCAGGACAGGGTGGAACCAGGTGGGATCCATGGGGTTTATGCCTTCCTGGCTTTGCCCCAAACGACCTCGGGCATGTTTGGCTGGAAGGTGCCTCTCCCCAGGGATCGCAGACACGAGATCTCCTTTCCCAGGGCTCTCCCGCTGTTGCACTGCGCCTTCAGCCCTGCTCGGGGAGCAAAGAGTGATGAAATCGGGAGTATCTGTGCGGAAGCTGGTGGAGAAAGGAGGGGCCAATGGCCTGCGGCCCTGCCGGGGTGCACGGGGGAACCGCGCTGGAAAACGCCAGAACGGGCAGCGGGCAGCGGCTCCGGGGGGATGGATGGACGTGGTGGGGACACCCACGGGTTCTCTCCGTCACCGGGGCTGTGGGAAGCTGCTCCTGCCACCCTTGCCTGGAGCCAGGGCTCGTTTGTGCTGCAGGAAAAGTTGTGTCTGCCGGCTGTCGCGTCTTCGATGCCACAAACATTATGCAAGACTGCGTGTTTTAAGGGGTGTATTTTAGGAGAGGCTGCCCTGCAAGTTTGGCAAAGGTCTTTGGAGGTGGCAGGTGCTCTGCAGAGCTCCAGAGATGCTGATTATGCCAAAATCCACACCTTAGCTTAGCTACACCTCTGACAGGGCCTTGGCAGCAGGGCGGTCCTGGGACACCCTTTTCCTTGGCCTCCTTTCCAGGGTTTTGCGTTTCTTGTTCGTGCTGCCTTGGCACGTAGCTCCCAAGCTGCTGGTACAGCTCCCTCTGCTCGTGAGCTGCAAAGGCCATCTCTGCTCCGTGTCCACGTCCCAGCCTCATCTATCCCGCCCTGGGTCACGGGATGTTGTTCAGCAGCAGCAAAATAGGCTTTTTTCCACCCAGGGGTAGCTCTTACACAGCTGGGCGCTGCTGGCAGTGCACCCTGGGGTGGCAGGGTGAGGCTCACACGGCTCCGGGCTCCCTAAACCGGACAGAGTTTGCAGCATCCCGTTTCCATGAGGAGGGGAAGGGGGTGGATAAACAGAACAGGAATTTGCAGTGCTTCCTCTTTCTCCCTATCCTGTCAGTGTGCATTTATTGATGCATCAGGGTGATCCTGCAAAATTCTGAGGGGACAAACATCTTCCTTCTCCAAGAGCGGGAATTCCCGCAGTGTGGGCTGTGCATGACAGCTCGGCACCTCCTGACTGCCCTTCCCCAGCTCCACAGGCCTCTCTGCTGGGTTGAAGCTGGTGACTGAGCCACAGGTTGCTACAAAACTGAGTCTTCAACCCTGTGAGTCGCTTCAGGGTGTCATCCTCAGGGGCAGTGCGGGGTGACCATGCCGAGGAGCTCAGAAGTACTCACGAGGCTCTGCCCCAGCCCAGGAGATGCAACCTGACCTTGTCCTGTTGCTCAGTTTCCCCCTGTTGTTGCTCTTGGTGCTTTAGACAGCTCTTCAGGCTGTTGTCCCATCCAGGGGATTTGTCCTCTCCCCAGCAGCTCTCACTGCGAGTTTGTTCGGGGAGTCAAAGGTGTGAGTTGAGCCCTTCCCCTTCGCTGCAGTTTTTGTAAAATGCCTCAGAGGTGTTGGTTCCTGGAGGATTCCTCACCTGGCAGGGCACAGAGGGATGTGTCCCCCCAGCACGTCCTGCAGGCGTGGGCTGCTCCTGCTCTGTTAATCCTGGTAGAGAAGGGGAAGCTGGTGCTGGCTGCTTTACTTAATACTCACATGGTATTTTAAGGCTGTGTAGGGGAAGAGGGAGTGAGGGGCAGCTACAGCCATGTGCAGATCACGTCTGGTGGCGGCCCGACTTTGCCAGGAGGAACCTTTGCAGCTGAACGTTGCAACCAGACATTGTCTCAACCTGTTGTATTGTTGCAGGTCAGACCTTCACAAAACACCGCAGCCAGGAGCTCCCAGTGCCCTTCTCCAGGGGTTTGCAGGGATATCGCAGGGGTTCCTTCACACCGTGCCCAGGGCGTGGTTGGGAAGCTGAGGGGTTTCTCAGCAGGAGAACCTGGTTTCCTCACTCTGAAGGTTGACCTTTCAGCTCACATGGCTCCCAGAGACGTTAAGGGGAATTCAAGTTTGACTGTAAATAGTTTTTCATTTCAGGGGAAATGGAAGCAGTGAGTCAGGAATGTCAATAACAGATTGTGGTCAGCAGTGCCTTTGCTGGCTGTGCTGGGGCCCAGCAGGCAGAGCTTTGTGGTGAGCACCAGCTCTTACCCACCTTGGAGAAGAGTTGGGGCTACCTGTGCCTCCAAAGCCCATCCTGGCCCTTCCTTCTGAAGCCAGAAGGCAGAGAGTCACATTCCATTAGCCACCTTCCACTGGGGCATGTCCTGTTGTCCGTCTGCCCCAAATGGCTTCCCAGCCTCGCTGGCGCATCCTGGCCATTCCACCACCCAAGGGAATCGCAGGGTGCGGTGGGTTCACCTCGTCTGGAAAGAAGCCTAAAATTTACATCTTGAGCCCAAGGTTTGAAGGTTGGGTGGTGCCTCTGCTGCTTTTCTCTGGGAGTCCATCTCCCCCAGACGGAGAGAGGCTTCGTACCAGGGCCTGTGGTGACAGGGCAAGGGGAAGTGGTTTTATGAAGGCAGGTTTAGATTAGATATACGAAAGAAATAACTTACTTAGAAGGTGGGGAGGCCCTGGCACAGGCCGCCCGGAGCAGCTGTGGCTGCCCCATCCTTGGAAATGTCCAAGGCCAGGCTGGACGGGGCTTGGAGCAACCTGGGACAGTGGAAGGTGTCCCTGCCCATGGCAGGGGTGGCACTGGATGGGCTTTAATATCCCTTCCAACCCAAACCATTCCATGATTCTGTGACTCCTGGTGCCCACCAAGCTGCTCTCTCACTTCCCTCCTCTGCAGGAGAAACTAGGTTGGAAAAAAACCTCATGGGTCAAGATAAAGGCGGTTTAATAAAGCAAAAGCAAAGGTCATGTGTGGAAACAAAGGGAAACAAAAGATTTATTCTCTACTTCCGATCAGCAGATGATGTCCAGCCACTTCCTGGGAAGAACCTTCAGGAGCGTAGTGGCTGCTCCGGAAGGCAGATGTCGTCATTACAACTGCCCACCCTCTCTTCCTCTTTTCTCTTTGCTTTTATGTGGTGTGGAATATCCCTTTGGTCAGTTTGGGGCACTGCCAGCAGTGTGCCCTCCCGGGATGCTGCCCACCCCCAGCTCCTGGCGTGGGGCGAGCGTTGGGGGCAGCTTTGATGCTGTGAGCGCCGCTCAGCAGCAGCCAGAGCACAGGGTGTTATCAGCGCCCTTGCAGATGCGATAGGGTGAGTGCGCTCTGAGGGCTGCTGTGTGGCACATGAGCTCCAGCTCAGCCAGAGCCAGGGCACGGGGACACGGTTCCCTGCGTGCCCACGCCGGTGACCGCGCCGCAGGGTCCCCACGAGGCGCCGCTTCCCAGGTGGGCTCCTCCACTCGCTGCGCGCCGGACGCCGCTCGCCGGGCCCGGAGCCTGTGGCGGTCACTGAGTCACTGCTCTGTCTCTCCTTCCCCCTGGGCAGCACGGTTGTGTCTGGGGTGTTCCCAGCCCCTCCAGACCGAGCGCCGGCTGCCAGCGCCGGCCCGCTGCTCGCGGAGCTGTCCCCACCGCGCGAGCGTCGGGCTGGCGTAAAACGAGCCGGGGCCGGAGCCCGAGCTCAGCGAGCAGAGGGAGCCGTGCAGGGCTGGGTTACGTGGGGACGCGCCGGTGCCTTGGGGAGGTTGGGTGTCACGTCTGAGCCCGGTGTGCCAGCACGGCGCCGGGGCTCAGCGACGCTCCTTTGGAGAGCCCCAGTGGTCCCCAGCGCTGCTGTGCCTGGGGAGGAGCGAGATTAAGGGAGCTCTCGGGGCCTGCGAGCTGGAGATAGGAGCTGGGAGAAGAAGGGCAGAACATGACGGGTTCCGGGGGGGTTGTGGAGCCTCATGGGGGCTCGGGGCATGGGGGGTGGCTCCTGCACGTGGAGAAGAGACAACTTCAAAATTGCCAGAGAAATGTTTGTAGAAGCTGGTGGCTGCTGGCTGGCAGCAAGGCTTGGGTGCTAAAACACTTGGGTGCTAAAACACTTGGGTGCTTTTCAAAAGTTTTTTCAGCCCGTATCCGTGCCCTGAAATCGGGGCTTTTGGAGGGGCCACCCTGAGGTCTTACAGAGCCCTGCGAGTTGAGGAACTTGAGGATTCCTTTGGGCGGGGGATGATAAGCAGGGCAGGAAACCGGCTGTGGTGGTGGCACTGCATGGAGGAACTGGATCTTGCCACCAGACACAGCAGAAACACCCCGGAGCAAAGCCGCTGGAGTGGGGTCGCCTCTGCAAGGCTGGGAAAGGGACAGCAAAGAAACATTCCCAGAAGTGCCTTGCCCCGTGCTGGGAACACGTGTGTCTGACGTGCGGGATGGGAGCGCTGGAGTTATCTCTGCGGCCCTTCGGCCACCCCAGGGGTGGCTTCTCGGGCGCCAGGACGGCCGTGCTGGGCCGGCTGTGCCGAAGTGGCCAGCCCACGGTGGAAGGGGCTGTTCCCATGTGAACCTGGGGCTCCTGGTGTGGGTTCCCTCACCGAGCAGGAGGGAAATGTTTGTGTTACAACCTGGCTTATCGTGTGTTGACTGCAGGCACTGTGGTGCGAGTGCTCTGAGATCACCCCAGCGATCTCCCCGCTTGTCTCGGGGAGCTGTTCCAGGGGAGCTGCGCCTTGCGGAATGACTGTTTGGAAAGAATTTGAAGTACTGCTGCAGCTGTGCCACAGAAGTGTAAATTGTCATGATAATGAATTTAAACAGCCTCTTCCAATGCAGACTTGTTGCATTCCCACTTCCTTACTGGGGAATGATCCAAACACATGCTCTGGCTCCCTCTTCCCCTGCTTTGCCATCTCAGAAAGAACAGCCACGGCATTTATTTTCTCCTCCCTGATCTGCCCATTGCTGGTGTCTGCGCTAAAAAACATCCAAACTGTTCCCTCCATGGATCTGAGGAAACCATTAGTTTAATTATGGCTGGGAGAGTGAAGGGTTCCCGCTGTGAAGTACAGGATGGTGATGGAGTGGGAAAAGCAGAACAGGTCTGTAATCACAGCCATTCCTCCCTGGTGAGCCCAAATGTCCATTAAGGCAGGATTACACTCCGTTACAGCCAGGGCTTTGCTCCCCGCAGGGACCCTGTCGCCTGTGGCAGCTTCTGCACCTCAAGGGCCTCAGGAACCAAAGCTTTTGTTTCATCCCATTTGTCAACAAAGGCTTGGAGACCTGATGCTGCGGTCAGGGATGGGCTGGCTTCCCACACGGGCTGCAGGTGGAATTTGGGATGTGGGTGTTGCAAGTCCTGTGGCAGCCAGAGCCCACACTGGTGCTGGCCTGGCCTTCAGGGAGATGCCATGAAGTTGTTCCTCCCTGAGACCTCCAGGTGACCTGGGGTGGTTTGTGGGGTAAGAGCAGAACGTGTCAATATTTGGCCGGTTTGGTGCACACCCTTCCTCCCAAATTGCCCAATCGCCCGACCGCGGCTTGTCCACGGCACCCAGAGATGCTGGAGTTCCCGTGGGAATTGGTGGGGTGGAGAACAAGTCTTCTGTCTGCAGTTGATGCAGCTGAATAGTCTCCTTTGGGTTTGAGAATGACACATGGGAGAAGGGAAAACGGGGTGCTGGTGGAGGGCAGAGGTGACAACAATCTTCTTGGGGTGACAATAATCCTGTGGCACAGAGGGACTGCAGCCCCTCTCGGGGAGAAGTGACACGGATATCTCTGTAGCGCTTGTACAAACCAGATGCTCATTAGGCTTGCAAATAAATACGTCTCCAACATAATTCTTGCCCTTTTCCCTGCTGCAGGCCCCGGTTTTGGCTGCAGATGCAGGGTGATGGGGGCTGTGAGCCTGTCCCAGGCTCCTGCAGGGGTTGGTGCTTTGCTACAGCACCGTGTGAGCTGTGGGCACCGACAGAGGAAGAGCCACGACGGGGATGAATTGCTGCAGCTGCCTTGTAAACGTTTGGTTTCTTTTATTGTTTTTTTTCTTCTCTTTTGGGTCCCCAAGGCCTAATTTGTTCAAATAAAACCCAAAATCCCCACGGAATACTCTGTGAAAACACGGCCTTGGCGAGTGGAGCTAGCGCTGGGTTACACCTCGTCCCGCCCTGTCTTCACTGGGCTGCCTGAGTCAGCAGCAGCTTTTCCTCACCCACTGGGGCTCAGAACTGCTGGTGTAGGTGTGATGAAAACCTCAGTGAGTTGCGATTAGGGCCAGACAGCTCCCAGGGGAGCAGCAGAGAAGCAGGGGATGGTTTGAGTTGAACCAAGTGCTGGTGGCTGATCCTCTCGCTCCACTGAGGTGCCACCTTAGGCAAGCTGTTCCATCACCATCTATTCTGCCTGCTGTTGGATATCTCACTGACCTCTCTGATTTTCCAGTGTCTTCCAGCTGTGTGATAACTGAGGGATGGCTCTCTCGTCCTGTTCTGTCCTTCGGCTCTTTCCTGGGGCGGCAGAACTTGGGTGTTTCTGCTCGGGAGGGAAGGAACCAAATTAAAAGCTCAGCAGACGGGCGTGCACGCACTCGTTGCTGCCCGTTTGTCGGAAAAGGCGAGATCCAAGGCTGATCCTTGCCTGGAGCGGAGCAGTGAGAATGGATCTGGTGGTGTGTCACCTGTGGTGGTACAAAAGCTTGGTGTTACATCACCCCGTGTCTTGGGGTTCCTTCCCAGGACCTGCCTGCGTGAGAAGGGCACGACTGAGGCTCGTTTGAAGTTGGGGTGGTGGTTTGAGTGGAAAGCTGAAGAATGCAAAGCGCTTTTTTGGTCAGAAGAGAACACACGCGTTTCCTTGGGTTGCCCGGGAGTGACTCAAACATCTCAGCATCCAAGGTCTTTGCCTCCAAAAAGCTACAATGCAATCGACCTCCAGGGACAGCACTTAAATCCCACTCAGCAGAGGGTGCTGCTAGGGAAATAATTCCCCTCTCTTGTGCAAGACGCACATTTGCAGAGGCAGACACCCCTTGGCAGCAGTTTATTTCCAGTGCCTGGAATTATTCTGCATTTTGGAGTCATGACATGCTAAATCTTAATGACAGATTTGGAGAGAAGGCAGCTTCCCACCCCACTGCTGGGCATTCAACAGCAGACACGCCAGGGGCACGGGTTTAAGCACACATGGCCCTTTAAAGAGAAGAGCTGGTGTTTCCAGCCTTGTCAGTGCCTCAGTTTCCCTTGGGAACCCTTTTCCCACGGCAGCCTTGGTCCCTGGGGGTCCTTCTGCAAGGAACAGCTCCTCTCCTGTCTCAGCTGCTGTGTGGAGGGAGAGCAGCTGCTCCCAGGAGCTGGGCCGGGTGTGAAAAGCGTCCCGGCTGGGGAGGGTGCAGGGGGGCTGGAGCGGTGTCTCTGCGTGCTGGGGAAGGGGTGACAGTGGCCGGGTGCCTGTGTTGGCTCCGGACGCGCTGCTGGCGTGTGCTGAGAGCGGTGTCACTTTGTCTGGGCTTGCAAAGCCCGGCAGTAATCAGTGCTAATTGCAATTACCTCCTCCCTGCTGTCCGAGTGGAGACCAACAGGTTATTTCCTGAAAAGCTTTTGTTTGTCTTTCCTGCCCGTGTTCCCGTAGGAAATCTGCCCTTCCTGGGAAGGGCAATTGGCATCATCCTGCCTGGGGAGTTTGTCTGTGGTCACCTCAGGCTGGCTCAGGTTTAGCTCTCCCCAGGGCCTCGAGGGTCAGCAGGAACTGGGAATTAAACGCTGTGTCCTGTGGCTGAGGGCGAGGAGCTGGGAGAGTGGCTGGAGCCTTATTTGGGGTCACCAGGCACTGTCTCTTCGCACCACCCCGGGTCCCTTCTGCTCCAGAGCGTGCACCGTCTGCATCCAGCAGTGTGCAGGTTCCCTTTGCGCTGCGCAGATGTTAACTGGGAGGGTTCTATTCCAGAAATCCCCTGGCACTGACCCCTCCTAACCCAGCTATTCGTGGCATCCAGCGCCTTGCAGCAGCTGAAGGAATCTGGGGAGAGCATGGCTGGTGAGACTGAGTTATGTTTAGCTCCTTGTCCCTTTCCCTGGAGCTAAAGAAGTTTTTCTAGACCTTAAACCTCCTCAAAATGCTCAAGTCCAGCTGCTGTCAGTGTTTTGCAGAATATAAACCTGGATGAGGATGCTGTTGCCCTGTAGAAAACTCAGTTTTCCAAGGTAAATGAGCTGTGCCAGGAAGGTCCCAGCCTTGCAGGCCTGGCTGTGAGCTGCACCCATCCAGAGCTGGTGGGAAAAAGTCAAAATGAGCAACAGCAGCGGAAATCTGGGTGGCAGCTTGTCCCCGTGTGCCTCCGTGCCTGGCTCCCGCTGGGTGAGTGCCATGGGTTGGTAAAGATTCGTGGTCCCGCCCTAGAAGAACTGCGTGGAGCCTGCCCAGAGGCTCCCAGCAGGTTTGGTAATCGCGGGCCGTGGTTGGGGAGCGGCTCTGGAACCTGCCCGCCGGAGGAATGCAGGCAGCAGGGCCGGGGCTGCCGGAGCGCCGCAGTCACCGGTGACGCGCAGCACCGAGCCCCCGACCGCTTTGCCAGAGCTCGGCGGGGAAGGCTGGGTTTGGCATCTTGCCGTGGGGCAGCTCTAGAGCTGGAGAGAGGTGGAGGAGAGCTGCTCCGTGCACAGCTGGGCACAGCTGGGCCCGGAAGAGGATTTTTGAAGATGTGGTGGCACCAAGCCTTGAAGCCTCCCAAGCCATCGCTGCTCATTGGCTCTGTGCTCTCCTCCCTGCTGGGAACCCTGCAGCCGTGGGGTGACAGCCCAAGGGCCCTGGGTCTCTCGGTCTTTAATGGCAATTAGGTCTTTGTTAATATCTGCTTTTCTTGCGGAGTGTCCTTGGCTTTCCTTCTGGTGTGAAGGAGAAGCGTTATCGAAACACAGGACTGGAAACAGGGAGCTGCTGGCTTCTCACACCAGCCCTCACACCGTTCACTTGGGGACTTGGGCAAGTCCATTTAATGTCTTTTGTCTCTCATTTCCTCTTTACAGCTGGGAGGAAATTAATACCAGCTCTGTAAAAGACTCCCAATTGATCTGTTAATTTCTTGTGAGTGCTTCAAGATAAAACCAGGGTACGTGCTCTTGCTGCTCTCAAAAAAAAAATACATTCAAGTGTTTCTGCTAAAGGCCTCTGCCCATGGATTGTTCTCAGGGCACATTGTGGTTGTGTGTGGGCACCTTCTCCTCCCAGGAGGCTGCTGCTCCAGCTCTTCCTTCCCAGTCCTTCCCAGGCTCAGGGCAATGAGGTTGGATTGGGAGGAATCGCTGGCGGCCCTTTGGCCGCAGGCTCAGCAGCGTCTGCTCTGCAGGGAATGCCGGGTGCTGGATCACGCAGAAGGCTCAGCAGGCTTCTCTGAGCTGTCCCGGGGGGTTTGGAAAGAGGGAGGGACGCAGCCCCTTCAGATGGGGAAGAAGCAAACCAAGGAGCAGCTGCCCATCCCTGCGCTGGAGGGAAGAGTGGGTGCTGAGCCAGGGAAGAGATCTGCGTGTGATCCTTGCATCCCTGTGTAAACAGCTCGTTTCTGAGTGTACACAGCGGGCTCTGGCAGGGGGGCCGCCCATCCCGGCAGGCTGAAATCCAGGGTGCCTGCGGATGATTCAGAGCCGGGATCGCCGTGTCCTCTCCCGCTCTGCAGCACTGCTGCGGGGTCCCAGCACCCCTGCAGCCCCCACACTCAGCAGCCGCCTCCCCTGCACTCCGCCAGGACTGTGCTGGGACAGGGAGATGGGATCTGCCTGTCCCAGGGGAGCGTGCTGCTCCTGGAGGGTGGCAGGGCAGGTGGGGAGCTGGGCTCATCAGCATGCGGCTCCTGGCCGCGGCTGCTGCAGGATGCAGCGGCGCCTTTGGCCGCGTTCCCCCGGCTGCTCAGCTTTCCGGGGACCTTTCTGCATCTCCAGATCCAGCCCCGCATGGGAAGGACATGGAACCTCGTGGCTTCCTGGCAGTGCCGCCACCGTCATCCTTGGGCGTTTCTGTGCCGGTGCCCGTGGCTGGGAGGGGGCTGCGTGGCCGGGGCGTGCAGCCTGGCACTCCCTGCATCCCCCCGCGCGTGGCAGTGCCTGCTGTGGCTGGCGTGGGACTGAGGACATCCTACAGGATGTTGCTGCAGGCGCTGAGGTACCGGAAGGGACCTTGTCCTTGCACTCAGTAGCCAGAAGAAGCTTTGCCCTAGCCCTGCTGCTGCTCTCTGTGCCAGGGCTCAGCTCCTTGCCCTCTGTCCCCAGCTGTGTCACGCCAGTGGCCGGTGCTGGGTGGGAAGGAGCAGAACCTCCCCTCCGTGCCCTGCCCCAACAGCTGGCATGGCAGCACACCAGACCCCGTCCCATGATCACCCTTAGCAGCTACAGTGCATGAAATGGCTCTAAACAGCTGCTCTCCAAAAGGCCCCGCGCACAGAACAGCCCACGCTTGTCCCCCAGATGGTCTCTGACCTGTCCTTGGCACCCTGACCTTGCAGAGAGCCACACCAGCATTGCTCCTGCTGGTGCCCTGGCACCCATCCCCTCTGTGCATGGAGCGTGGGAAGCTCTCCGCATCCTCCTGAGGAGAAAGGCTCTGGCTGCAGCTTGCTCCTCATTTGTCCTGCCCTGGGGTGTGGGCTTTGCTCCCCAGCGGGCCCCAGGGAACAGTGAGATTTGGGAAAGGCGAGTGCACTGCTGCTCCCTCCAGCTGCCTCAGATGAGGTGTCTGCACTTGTCTCCCCTTCCATCAGGGGGTTTATTTGGGGCCTGCCAGCGGGAATTACCTGGGAGCTGCTGCTGCAGGAGGACGGTGCCCTGGGAAGCTGTCAGACACCTCGGCCCTGCTGCAGCTGCCCGCCAGCCCCTCCTCACACAGCGATGCAGGGAGGCCTCTGCTGTTTCCCAGGGCTGAGGGGCTCTCCCCTGGTCCTGCACTAGCCAGCCCTCCTGCTTTGGCTGATGTGGCTGTACCTTGAGGGCTTGCCCAAGCCACTTCTCACGAGTCTTCCTGCGTGGAGCCGGCTCAAGTTATGTGTTCTGGCTGCTTGTGAGCTGCAGCAAGGCTGGTACCTGGCAGTGTCTGCTTTTTGTCCCATGGCTTCCAGGTTTTGAGTCACCCAAGGGCTGGCCCGATGCTATCAAGCCTGTTCTTATCTTCTGCAAAGCAGGCAGGGTCCAGCCGGGTCACCTTCCCACACACAGCTGCCGGGCCGCGGGCGCTGGGGCTGGGTGCAGGCTGGGGCTGTTCCCGCAGCCCCCGGGCTCCTATCGCAGCAGCTCCCTCCTTCTGCCCCGCTCTGTTTGCGCTGGGTGGGGAACAGGGGTAAAACCAGGGCCAGCTGCGAGGTGGGGCTGGGCTGGGTGAGCAGGGCCTGTAGGCACAGGGTGGCAATGTCACACCAGGAGAAAATGGAACTGTCCCTTCACCGTCTGGCGAGGGGTCCCAGTGGGTGTTGTCTGTGACAGCGTGGCTTTTGGGGGCGTTGTGGGCAGTCCAGCTGGACACAGGGGGTCACAGCCAGGCTGTGCTAGGCACCTGGGGCAGGCAGACTCTGAGGGGACCAGCCCCGGGCTTCATCCCCTCCCATCCGATGTGGATGAAGTTGACCCTGACTCCTGAAAATGCCTGGAGGCTGCAGGGCGGTGCTGGATGCTCATGGATTTTAACCCAGTCATGAGCACCAGCGGGGTTGCAGCCCCTGCCCGCCCGAGTTTGGGGTGCAGGCGTGACCCCAAATCAGAGCCAGCTGTTTTGCTTTTCCCTTCTCCCTGTGCTGGCTTTGCACACTGTGCCCACGGCGAGGTTTGGGGGTGGCTCTGGGGCCCCTGTGTGGGATCTGCATTCGCTCAGTGACTCACAAAAGGCAGCATAAATTAATTACCTTCCTGGTTCTTGGCTTTGCTTCGTAATTAGGGACAACAAAATAATGAGGCTTGAATGAAACATTTGGTTTGTTCTGGAGGAAATTGTTTTGCTTAGAAGCACTTTCTGTACCTGTCTCTTAACACAAAAAACAAGAAGTCAACTTCTCACCAGGAAATGGCATTTTGGGGTGGAAAATCAACGCTTTTCCGTTCTGGACGTTGAAGCCACCGTGTGCTTAAAAGGTTGCCCAAATCAAACCAAACTGCTGAAGCCAACCCAAAAGGAGCTGCAGGGAAGCACTGGGGTGACCCGGACCTGCGTTAAAACCCTGCCTGCTCCCTGGTGAAACAGAACAGGGTTTGGCAAAGCCCAAACTGCGTCATGGCCCCACCTGTGCCCTCCCAGTGGGAATGAGCTGGGCTGGGGCTCCGTGGGGCTGGGATTTCAGGGCACGTGGTGACGTCGGAGCTTGTGAGAGGCGATGGATGTAATTTAAGTACAGCGGTTTTACCCCCTCCTGGCAGGGTGACACGAGCCGTGGCCTCGCTCTATTTATAGGTGTAAATCACCAGCTATTTAATTCCTTTTGAGCGAGTTCAATTTTCATCCCCTTCCCTCGAGGCCTCCCCGCTACATCTGGTGCAGCTCTCTCCGTTCTCCTTGTTCCCTGTCTTTGCAGGGAGCCGCCGGATCCTGCTCTGTTTTCCAAGGGAGAAGCACGGCGGGGCTGAGGCTCCCCCGATGGCCCTGCCAGAGCCATCAGCAGAGCCTGGCTGATCTTGGGGCAGCCGCTGCTCAGGCAAAGGGAGAGAGAAACCCAGCGTGGGTTCTTCTGAGGGAAAAGGATAAATGGAAAGAAGCTGCAGCCAAAACTCTGGAAGACTGGGATGGATTTTCCCCTGGGAGCCAGTTGCAGAATGTTCTGTTACTGCATCGCCATCCTCGCAGGGCTTTAACCCTGCTGGGGTCTTACCCCCATCCTCGGCCCTCCACCTCCGCAAAGCGCGGGGTGGGAAAGCCGGATCCCGGGGGCTCGGAGCTCTGCAGACCCCGGCGCCCAGCCCAGCCCTCCTTCCCTGCCCTCTCAGCACGGAGGGAGAAGGGGACGGTGCTGAGTCACGGCTTCGTGGATCGCTTGTGCCCGGGGCTGGTGACACATCAGAGATTTTGGGGTTCGGCCAGCAGAGCGTCAGCGCGTGGGGGCTCTCCGTGGTGCCCGAGTCACGCGGGAAGGCCTCCACGCCTGCCCGCATCCCTCACCCCGGGATTGCTGCTGCCCCTCTGCAGGGCCCACCCTGCCAGCCCGGAGTCCTGAAGGGTTAAAGTGGCCTTTGGAGGGGCCCCGGCGCTGTCAGCCACGTGTGGCTCCTCCAGCCCTGCTCTCTGCAGTGTCCTTCAGAAGGGCAGCCCTTCTGAGCATGCCTGCTCCCCCGCCGCCTCCTTCCCAGACCCTGTGCCTTCTCCCGGGGCTTTCCCAGCTCCACAGCTCCGTGCCCAGCCGGCCACCCGCTCCCGGCCTGCGGCCCAAACCAGCGCCCACGGTCCCCAGGGCTGCAGAGAGCATCGCCCGGGGGGCTCCACCAGCCCCCAACCCAGACTAACCCCTCACCGACCACCTCCTTCCAGAACAGACTCCTCGGGGCTGGGAGAGCTCCTAACCCTGGTTAATAATTGAGTGGTTCCTCTGCGCCCGCCTGCTGGAGCCTGCGATAGACCTGGGGGGCCTGGGAGGATGGGGTTTGTGTAAGCATTCTCCGAGTTCCTGTGCCTCCTCTTGGCTCGCAGGCGTCTCCCTGGGAGCATCCTGGCTTTCCCGAGGCCGTGTCCCTGTGCGTGGGCGCTTGGGAATCTGGGGTGAAGCCTCAGGAGCATCCGGCTTAACCACGAACGCGCCGAGCCCTTCCAGCCGTGCCCTGTGCTCCCTCCCCTCCTCCCTCCCCGTCCCTACCCGGCTCCAGCTCCAAGCACCAACCAAATGGGTTTTCTTCCCTCCTCCTTCGTATTTCCTCTCGTCCTGTGCAAGGCAGGGATGTTAATCCCACCCAAATTCAACGTGCAGGAGGGTGTGACGGCTGATGGCAATCCCCAGCTGCAGGGACTGGCTCGTGGGGACAGTCCCCTTGTCCCCAGGGCTGGCACACTGTCTCCTGGTGCAGGCTCACTCCAGTATTAACATTATATATATTTTATTTTTTTTTTTTAAATTTTCCTGGAGTTCCAGTCCCTAATTCCTTTCTGCCCCAGCCAAGGAATTGCTGACCACCAGCGGAGCCATCCCCATGTGTGCCTTGCTGGGCACGTGGGCGCTGGGTGCGTGATGTGGGCAAGGAGCTGTTTTAACAGGAGCTGTTTTAACAGGAGCTGTTAACTCCTGGATTTCCTTTTCCGTGTTTGCTCAAGCTCCCAGGGTTCATGTTTAACTTGACTGTCTCACTTTTAAATGGTTCCGGTGGTGTTTGTTGCTGGTGAGAGGGAACTGCTCCCACGGAGTTTGTTTTCCAGAGGAGGAAGCTTGGGCGACTGTGCGTGCCCTTTTACCAAATCAGCCAGGAGCAGGAGCCTGGTGGTATTAAAAGTATTATCATTATTATTATTATCATCATCATCATCATCCTCCTCATCTCTAAAGCCATTATCAAGGTTTATTCCCCTTTCTGCTGCCCCGGGTGTGCCCGCGGCTGCGCATCCTCATCTCCCAGCATCCTGCCGCAGCCTGCCTCACCTTCCGGGAGGGAAGTTCGGGCACAGGGCTGGGATCAAACCGGTTCAGCCCCGCCCGGCCTCATCCCCGCAGCGAGGCCGCTCCCTCCCACCAGCCACCCCCATCCCGAAGCAGGATGCTGGCTCTGCCCTCGGAGCAGGGTCCCACCAACAGATTGGTACCAGTGAGCTCTGGAATGCTCTAAAAATACTGAGCGGAGCAAGCAGGGAGCAAAAAATGGCTGAGATTCAGTGAAATCAAAGGCATAATTAAAATGCAGCCCGTGTAAGTGTATTTTTAGGGCCCTACGAAAAGGCTGTAAACCACTGAATTCCCATCAGCACACGAATGTTCCAGTTTAATGGAATCCTGGGGCCTGTGGGGAAGAAGTGAGAGATGCTTAATTGTCAGCGTTTGTGTTTTATTCATGATTGAACATACTTAGCAAGCAAAAACTGCTCTGCTGCTGGCTTCTCGCTGCTTGTGTGGCTTTAAGCCTTATTCCAGCCAGAAACTGCCCGCTGTGCTGGAAGGGTCGGTGGTTCCCGGTGTTTGCATGGAGAAGGGATTATCACCTCCCCTCCCACAGGGAGCTCCCTGCCAGGGCTGCCTTGGGGTGCTCAGAGCTTCTGTGGGCTCCAGGGGATCCAAGAGAGAAGAAAAACCCCATGCGGGTAAATCAGGGACCACATCCAGGCTGGGAAGTCCCTGATGCGGGTGCCTGGGCGTTGGGAGAGGGTTTGGATGCTCCCATCTCCTCCCGGCCGCCCCTCGTGCCTGAAGCCGAAGCCATCGAGCCGTTTGCTCGGGGTTGGTGCTGCCGGGGCAAAGCCGGGGCAGGGACCAGGCTCCTTCCAGCATCACTCCAGCACCAGGGACCCTTTGGAGCGGCTGGAGCGGTGCTTGGAGCTTCGGGTGTGACGAATCCTCTGGGCTCGCCCACGCCGGAGCCTGTGCCCGCAGCTCAGGTGGAATTTGGGGGCCAATCCTGCCCCCGGGGACCTGCGCGGGGCTGGGGCCGCGGCTGCCGGTCCTTCCGCGGGAGCCGGATCTGTGCTCTGGGCTGCGCAGTGGAGCAGGGATGAGCCGGCCGTGGCACAGGGGTGGCCGGGCAGGCTCGGGGGGATCTGACTGGTTTCTGAGGGGCTTTAATCTGTTGTGGAATCGCCGCAGATGGCACGGCCGGAAGGAACGGAGGAACACGGCATGCCAAGGCAGGGTGCCTTATTTTGAGCTGCTTCCCTTGCCAGGGAACAAATATGCCTCGCTTCAAAATAATAATTATAAAGCCTGGGAGGAGATCCAGGGAACCCAAAATCCTCCTGTGGGAGTTGGTGTGCCGGCAGATGCCTGGCCGGGGGTGTGTGGTGGGAATGTCATCGCGGTGGGTCACGGCTGGCTCCGAGAGCTGCGCTTGGAGCTGTGCAGTGACTGGAAAAGGGGAAAAGGCGTTCCCTGTTGCCTTGCGCCCCGAGGGTGCGTCCTGCCCCTGCTGCAACCAGCCGTGCAAAACCTCCAGGAAGGGGAACTGCGTCCTGAAACCCACCGAGCAGCAGCTGCCCTCCCTGTGCCCTGCGCCAGGGCTGCCCGGGGACGGGCGCTGTGCCTGGCACGCTGGGAGCCGTGGCGCTGGGCGGGCAGGCTGCTGTCTGACGGGAGCCAAATGCCGCTGCCGGCGTGTGCTCGGGATTGCTGGAGCCAGCGACAGCTCCTGTGGGAGAGCCGCCTGTGCTGCGGGGCTGTCACGGGGCTGGGGGCCGCGGAGGGACCCCGGCGTGCCCCGAGGGTGGCTGTCACCTCCTGCCTGCCACTCGCAGGGTGCTGGCCTGACACCAACAGCACCAGGGTCTGGTTAAGCTGCAGTTTCCACTTGACAGAGCGGGGCAGGAGGGGAAACTGAGGCACACAAGGAGTGACAGATCACCAGGAGTGCAGGGAGGGCTGGGAACTGATCCCTGACTCCCACAGGGGTGTCCCCCTGCAGACAGCATCCTCCGTTCCTCTAGCCAACCTGTGTCTTCCTGTCTCCTCTCCAGGCTTCCACGTGATCCCGTCAGTGTCCAGCATCGTTCCCGAGAGCTGCCTGCTCATCGTGGTGGGCCTGCTGGTTGGGGGGCTCATCAAAGGGGTGGGTGAAAAGCCCCCCATCCTCAACTCGGACATCTTCTTCCTCTTCCTGCTCCCCCCCATCATCCTGGACGCCGGCTACTTCCTGCCCTTGCGCCAGTTCACCGAGAACCTGGGCACCATCCTCATCTTCGCCGTGGTGGGCACGCTCTGGAACGCCTTTTTCCTGGGGGGGCTCATGTATGCCGTGTGCCAGCTCGGCGGCCCCGGCCTCAACCACATCGGCCTCCTGGCCAACCTGCTCTTCGGCAGCATCATCTCGGCCGTGGACCCGGTGGCCGTGCTGGCCGTGTTCGAGGAGATCCACATCAACGAGCTGCTGCACATCCTCGTCTTCGGGGAGTCCCTGCTCAACGACGCCGTCACCGTCGTGAGTGGCTCGGCCCGGGGAAGGGGGTTTGCTTCGCTGCGGGAGCATCTCAGGGTGGTGGCAGCTGTCAGGGCCGTCCCAAGCTGCCAGGTGCCTCCTGGCAGCTGCACTTGCACCAAGCCTAGTCCAGGTGCAAAGCTAAAACAGAGGTTTAAAAGGCTGCAGAGGTGGCTTGAGGTGAAGTGTTTCACGTGGTGGGCTGGGGAGACTGAGGCCACGTGCCCAGTCAGCCTCTCGGTGCCGTGGGCTCTGGGAATCTGCTCTCCTGGCCGGAGCTGCTGCCGGGGAAGCACCAGGGGCTGGTGCTGGCTCGGGCAGCACTGCCATGGAGCTGCTGCTCCGTCTGTCTCCTCTCACGTGGTCACCCTTGCTGTCCTCTGGCTGCTGCTCCCAGGAGGTGGCTGGGCAGGACATCAGCCGTGGCAAGGAGGGGCCTGGAGGGGCTGGAGCCAGGCTGGCATCCCACCTGGATCAGCCCTCAGCCCCCCTGCGAGCTGCAGCTTTGCAGGGACCTTTGGGAGGTGGGGCCAGGCCTGCTCCTTTTCCAGAGGACGTCACTGTCCAGGTGCTGGCTCAGCCATCAGCGTGGCCTTCTCCTCTCTGCAGAGCTGACCTCTCAATTTACTTCCAGCCCACTGCTTTTTCCTGGCTCCTTTCCCATATCCCAGCTGTCCGTTTCGGAGCCGGCTGCTCAGCCCCTGCTGACAAGGTTCCTGGTGACAAAGAACACTCTGTCCCACCACGGGGCTTTTCCCAGGCACTTCTCCCCCATTCTTCACCAGAGGGGTGCCCGCAGGGCCTGTGTGCCCACTCTCACCCCAGGGGAATGCTTCTGTCTGCCCCTGCCCCTGTCCCGCCGGGGCCTGGCCCTGGCAGGCAGGAGCTGCTGTTCCTGCAGGGTGCCCTAAATCCTGATTCCCATCCTGGCAGCTGCTTTAGCATCTCTGCAGGGTCTGCGGGTGGGAGAAGGCAGCACAGCCCAGGGTCTTTCCCTCAGGTTTTCCCTCAGCTACAAAAGCTGCCTCAAGGGTCTGGGCTCTGCTCCGGGCTGGGCAGGGCAGATGGTGGCTTTTGTCTCCGTGCATCTGTCAGGAGTGCCCCAGCCTGGATCTGTCCTGACCTGCTCACTGGGAGAACAGGAACAGCCTCTGGCTGGGGACCAAAGGCCCTCCTGGGACAGCTGGAGAGCAGAGCTGTCCCAGGCACACCTCAGGTGGCACCGTGTCCCTGTCGGCACAGAGCACGGGGAGCTGCTCCCCCTGGCTCTGTGTCTGGCACAGCAAGGCGCCCGCAGCTGGGTTTGGTGTGAGCCTTGGTCAGGCACAGCACCCAGCTCGGGGTCACCGAGCACCAGCACAGCTCAGCTCAGGGGTGCCACGCTCCCAGGGAAGGGCCCTGTGCGGGTCTCCTCCGAGGTGAGGCTGTCTCTTGCCACAGGGACAGTTTGAACCCAGCTCTCCTTTCTCCCTGCCAGGTCCTCTACCACCTCTTTGAGGAGTTTGCCAACTTCGAGCAGGTGACCATCATCGACATCATCCTCGGCTTCCTCAGCTTCTTCGTGGTGTCTCTGGGCGGGGTCCTGGTGGGCGTCATTTACGGGGTGATCGCTGCCTTCACGTCCCGCTTCACCTCCCACATCCGGGTCATCGAGCCCCTCTTCGTGTTCCTCTACAGCTACATGGCCTACCTGTCTGCCGAGCTCTTCCACCTCTCCGGCATCATGGCGTGAGTTGGGAGCGGGGCAGGAGGTGCCCCCTGTCCCCGGGACCCTTGGCAGGAGTTACTGTGGTGTAACCGCAGCGCTGTGGCTGGCCCAGCGTGGTCAGTTTGCGCCCGGTGAGGCACGGGGGCGTGTTTGGGCTGGGTTGTGCAAGGAGGCACACGAGGGAAGTGAGTCTTGGGAGTTGTCCCGCAGATCCTGGGGTGCTGGTGGCCCGTTCCCCTTCTTCTGGGCACACAGGAGCGGGCAGGGCCTGCTGAGCACTCAGGACGACATGGGTTTGTGCTCCAGGGCTCGCTCCTGCGCTGCCAGGGGAAGGGGAAACCGCATGTTGTCTTCTCTGGAGGCCTTGAATATTTGCTGGTGGTTCACAAGGCCTGTCGTGCCCTGGGGTTTGGTGTCAGAACACAAAACACTGCTGCAGGGCCAGGGCTTGGGGCTGTCCCCACGTCCCCACGGCTGCTGAGTGCCCCGACCTCACCCCCAGGCTCATCGCCTCCGGCGTGGTCATGCGGCCCTATGTGGAAGCCAACATCTCCCACAAGTCCCACACCACCATCAAGTATTTCCTCAAGATGTGGAGCAGTGTGAGCGAGACCCTCATCTTCATCTTCCTGGGCGTCTCCACCGTGGCTGGTCACCACTACTGGAACTGGACCTTCGTCATCAGCACGCTGCTCTTCTGCCTGATCGCCAGAGTGCTGGGTGAGCTGTCGGTGTGGTGGCAAAGCCCTCGAGGTGGGAAAAGAATCATGGGGTGGTTTGGATTGGAAGGGACCTTAAAGCCCATCTGGTTCCAGCTGCCATGGTCTGCCTTCCACCAGACCAGGCTGCTCCAAGCCCCATCCAACCTGGCCTTGAGTGGCCACCTGGGTCAGTGTGACCTCTCAGGACCATGGTGGTTTGCCTTGCGGGGGAGGCTGGAGGTGGCTGGGTGGCACGGCTCCGCCGCGGGCATCGCCCGTGCTGGTGGCTGGGCTGTGGGGAGGTGGGGCTGAGGCCGTGCCTGTGTCGGACCCGGGCTGGAAGCTGGTGAGGGATGCTGAGAGGGGCAGACAGCTCTCACCTGCACGCACGGCCCCGAGGGGCTGCAGGGTGGCTCTTGGGGGCTGGGGGGGATCCTGTACCATTCACACAGGACTGTGCTGCTCCCCCAGGTGTCCTGGTCCTCACCTGGTTCATCAACAAGTTCCGAATCGTGAAGCTGACGCCGAAGGACCAGTTCATCATCGCCTACGGGGGCCTGCGGGGAGCCATCGCCTTCTCCCTCGGCTACCTTCTGGACTACGAACATTTCGGCATGAGGGACATGTTCCTCACAGCCATCATCACCGTCATCTTCTTCACCGTGTTCGTGCAGGTTGGTGGCACTCAGGCTGTGCTTTCAGAGGCAAAGGGGGCTCTTCACGGCCATGTGGGGAGTGGGGAGCACGTCCCCCCTCCATCCCTGACCCTGTCACTGTCCCACGTCCCCAAACACTGCCCGGTGACACTGACAGCAGCTTGGCCGTGCTGAGCCCATCCCACTGCCACCACTGTGCCTCGGGCAGAGATGAAACCCCCTCCCTTCCCCAGGGCATGACCATCCGGCCCTTGGTGGATCTGCTGGCTGTGAAGAAGAAGCAGGAGACCAAGCGCTCCATCAACGAGGAGATCCACACGCAGGTAACGCGCTGCTCCGGCCGCCCCGCGCTGCCGTAGCCCTCTGCTCTCTCTGCTTCTGCCACTGCACCTCTGTCACTGGGACTGCCCCTAAATCAGTGCCCAAGGTAAGGGGGGGCAGAGCGAGGGCTCTCCCCTGTCTGTGTCGTCCAGTGCCCGCTCCGACCCAGACTCCCCAGTGCCTGTAGAGCCGAGCCCGGTTGTGTGGGTCCATCCTGCCCTCCCAAAGCCCATCCCGGACCCACAGCCCTGATTTTACACGCCCTGAGTGCTCTCCCCATGTGTCAGTGTGGGTGTCAGGGGAGGGAGAGGGCGGGCAAGAGCCCTCCGAGCTGCTCACACCTTGGGCCATCTGTTCCAGTTCTTGGATCACCTTCTGACAGGGATCGAGGACATCTGTGGTCACTACGGGCACCACCACTGGAAGGACAAGTGAGTGGGGGGGTTTGGTGGCTGGGGGAGGGTTTCAGTCACCACGCAGAAGGTTTCACAGCCCTGTGCCGGGTTTTTGCCCGGGCTTAAATATCCACACACAGACTCCCCGTGGGGAATTACGGCCCTGGATTGGGAGCAAGTGGGGCTGCAGGGCTGCACCCCTTGGCCACACCACCTGCAGGGTGGGAGCTGCCAGTGGCCAGTCCCTGCGGGAGCTCGGGACCGTCCCCAGTGGGTGCCAGCAGGTGCTGGGTGTTGTGAAGACACCGTGGCTCGGGAGGGATTCAGGGAAGCCTGGCCTGACCCGTGCTGGTTGAACTGGACCCAGCACTGGACCCAGCAGTGCTGTCCTAGGCGGGACTGGGCAGTGGGGACAGGGCCAGGGCTGAGCTGTGGCTGCTCCTCCTCTCCCACACTCCCGGGAAGGCTGAACCGCTTCAACAAGAAGTACGTGAAGAAGTGCCTGATCGCGGGGGAGCGCTCCAAGGAGCCCCAGCTCATCGCCTTCTACCACAAGATGGAGATGAAGCAGGCCATCGAGCTGGTGGAGAGCGGGGGCATCGGCAAGATCCCCTCCGCTGTCTCCACCGTCTCCATCCAGTGAGTTCCCAGCCCTGGGCACCCTCCTGTGGCACCCTGAGTGCTCTCTGCTGGTGGCCACAGGGCAAGCAGCCCTTGGGAGCTGCATGGCCATCGTGGCGCGGCTCCGAATCCTGTCTGTCCGCGCAGGAACATCAACCCCAAGACCGTCCCTCTGGAGCGCGTCCTTCCAGCCCTGTCTAAGGACAAGGAGGAAGAGATTCGGAAAATCCTCCGCAATAACCTGCAGAAAACCAGGCAGAGGGTGAGGTGTCCCCTGGCCCTGCGCGTGTCCCCTTTGCCTTGCTGGCAGTGGCAGGGACGCAGCCCTCGGCTGGGCCCTTCACCCCTGCTGTCCCTGCCCTGCTGTGCCTTGTGCTCCTGGCCTGGCTCCTTCCCCAGGAGGCTTTTCCCCCTGGGACGGTGCTGGGATAGTCTGAGGGGGAGTCTGAGGCTGGTTTGGTCAGTGGCTGAGCCCAGCCTTTAAACCCTTGCTGGGCCAGGGTGGGTGAGGATCAGGCACCCCGTGGTGACACAGCAGGGATGAGCCGTGAGCCTGCCTGGACTGCTCTGCCCACTGGTGGCTGTTTCATCCATCTCCAGAAGAGGGGGGCTGTGGCCTTTCTTTCCCTTTCCTGCGGGATTTTAACCCGTCTCCTTTCCTTGGGATCTCTCCCCAGCTGCGATCCTACAACCGGCACACGCTGGTGGCCGACCCCTACGAGGAGGCCTGGAACCAGATGCTCCTGCGGCGGCAGAAGGCCCGGCAGCTGGAGCAGAAGGTGCTGGGGAGCACCAGGGCTGGGCCGGGCGGGGCCGGGGGCGCCGGGAGCCTGGGGAGGCGCAGGGAGGGTGCTGAGGGATGGCAGAGGGTGACCCCAAGCCTCGGGGGTCCTCTGGTTGCCCCAGGCTCCAAGCACGTCCTTGGAGCGTTGCTGGGAGGATCTGTGCCCGTGTCCTCTGCATCCCACTGCTGCTCTCTGTGGCCAGTTCGCTGCCCATCCCTGCAGCCAGTTCCCTGCCCATCCCTGCGGCCAGTTCGCTGCCCATCCCTGTGGCCAGTTCCCTGCCTCCCTTCCCCTCCTGCCCTGGCCGTGCCGGTGACGAAGCCCTGCTCCCGTTGCAGATGAACAACTACCTGACGGTGCCGGTGCACAAGCTGGACTCGCCCACCATGTCCCGGGCCCGCATCGGCTCAGGTAGGTGGGAGGGAGCTGCAGGACGAGCAGCACCTGGAGCACCTGGGGGCGGGCTGTGCTGCTCATCCTCAGCTCCCCGTGGCTCTCGAGCCCCGTCCGTCCCCATCCCACACCCGTCCAGCCGAGCCCCAGGGGGTTGCTGTTCCGAGCAGAAGCACCCAGCTCGCTTCCCAGCACAATTCCCGCTGGGAAGGTAGGTTAGGCTCTCTCTGGAGCCCAGCTTGCTCTGTCCACGCAGCCACGTCTCTGTCCTTCCCCCTCCCAGCCCTCCTAAGGGGGTAGGGTCGGGAGCGCTCAGCCCCAGCCCTGTTGCCGCTGGATTCCCGGGTTCTCCATCACGCCCTTGCTCTGCCATCCTCGGTTCCTCCTGCCCTGTGTGCTCCGGGGGCAGGGTGGCGGGTGCCGGGGCTGCGGAGCCCGCGGTTCATCAGCAGAGGGCGGCTTCGCCCTTCCCGGCGGAGCCGGGCTGTGGCAGCTCCGGCTGGGATGTGGAAACCGGGAGAAGGAAGTACGCAGCAGAACTGGGAATCAGCGAGGCAGCCCAGGCACCCCAGCCCCAAACAAACATCTGGGGTGCATCACCGGGCGGTCCCTGAGACCCCCCCTTCCCTGCCTGACCCCTCTCTGCCCCCCAGACCCGCTGGCCTACGAACCCAAGGAGGACTCGGAGAACCTGCCCATCATCACCATCGACCCGGCCTCGCCACAGTCCCCCGAGTCCGTGGACCTGATGAGCGAGGAGCCCCAGGGAGGCTGCAGTGGCCTCCCACCCTCACCCGAGGAGGATGAGGAGGGGCTGGTGATGCGGGTGAAGGAGGAGCCTTCCTCCCCGGGGACTGACGACGTCTTCACCCCGGGGCCCAGCGACAGCCCCAGCAACCAGCGGATGCTGCGGTGCCTGAGCGACCCCGGCCCGCGGCCGGAGCCCGAGGAGGGGGAGCCCTTCATCCCCAAGGGGCAGTAGCTGCTGGCACAAAGCCTCCAAATCGTTTCTCTCTTTCTTCATTCGTTCTTTCTTTGCTCTCCTTTTTGGTTTCCTGTCACTACACACCGGGTTCGGGAAGGGGAGACCGTCCTGGATGGACTGGGATTGCCAGGACAGCTCTGCCCAGCGAGCCCTGGGCTGGCCCCAGTGAGCAGGGAAGGAGCCCTGGGATGCCCCGGGCTCCTCGGGCAGCGTGGCCTGGGGGTGACAGACAATTTTCCGCCCGGGATTGGGATTTGCAGGTGCCTCACAGCCCCCACGGGGCTCTCCCAGAGGTGCCCACCCACTCAGGACCTGCGGCCGGCTCTGACCAGGGGTGTCCACAGTCGCTCCCCCATGGCACAGCTTCCCGTGTCCCCACTTGTGCTTTCCCTGCCCCCCGGCCCGGCTCCAGAGCAGACAGGACAGCAGGAGCTGTCACCAGGGCTGGCACTCCCACGCTCCCCTGCACCCCCCGGGCACCTCGGGCTCGTGCTGCTGCTCCCTTGCCTTGGCAACTTCCCGGTGGGACCGGCTGTGCCTGGGATCCTCCCTCCTGGCCTCACATTTCATGCCAGGTCTTTTCAAATAAATATTCTAGAGCCATGCAGGGGGGAGCTGGGACCCCCCTCGCTTTGAGCAGCCTCTCCATCCCTCCTGGAACTGCTGTCCCCTGTCCCCACGGGGACCCTCCGCCAGCCTCGGCCCCTCGCCCTGTGCCAGCGCGGCAGCGGCTGCTCCTTAACCAAAGACGGGGCCCGGGGTGTGCCAGGGGCGATTTTTTGTCTCCCTGCGACCGAGAGGAGCTGGGGGAGAGCCCAGGGCCAGCTGCCCCAGCGTGGGGACACGATGGATCCGAAGGTTGGCAGGAAGGGGACGGCTGGGGGTGCCGGGGGTCCTGGAAGGACCCGTCTGTCCCCAAGGCCCGGGAGGGCTCGCTGGGTGTTTCGGGGGCTTGCAGCCCTTCCCGGGCTCGGGGGTGTCCTGTATCTGTCACCTCATCCCCCGCGTGCCACCTTGGCCGTGGGTGCCACGGGGGGCTCACCACCCCGTCCCTGGGCACCCCCGGCCGCTGTCCCCTC
>WEIT01006644.1:0-12858 GCA_013389985.1 Dryoscopus gambensis
ATTCTCCAAAAGCTGTAGTAGACCTGATCTGTGAGATTACTCAGGAAGTCACAGGGCCAGCAAGTGCTGCGCAATGAATTCAGAGCTAGCAATGTCCGAGCTTAGTAGATGCAAAGCCTGTTCTCCAGCACAGGCTGGATATAATGAGAAGTGGGGAAGGGCTGAATGTCCACAATAAATTGCAGAAGGTTAAAGACCAAGATTCAAAGAGGTATATGAGAAAGGCATCTGGAACAAGCACAAGCTGAAGCAGATTGTATAGAAATCATCCAAAAGAAACTGAAAAACTTAGTACCTGGTAGGAAAACTCTAAGTTTTCTATGCGTCAGTGCTCCTCTGTGAGAGTTCGTGAAGCTCGTAGCTGAAAATTTCTTTGTGTTGGCAGTACTAGTGCTGAAAGCTGCTGCACTCCTTTGTAAAGCACAGGCTACAGTGGATTTAAAGACAGCCCCGGCTCTTGAGATTTCATTGGGTTTTGGTGATTATAGTTCAGTACTAAAAATATTACCCTAGCTGCTGCTAAGATGTATCCATGAATATAATAATGTGAAGGGGAGAATGTCTCAATTAACCAAAGAAACAGTTTAATTTCTTATTCCAGAGCAGTTATTTTACTTGTGGAGCAAACCCCCCATTTTACAAGAGCAGCACAATGTATAAAGTGTGATTATCTGTTCCACAGAAGAGTGACATTTTTGTGACAGTAATCTTTAGGAGACAAAATACATACCTTCAGTATGACTAATTTTCTAATAAATTAAAGAAATTAACAGTATTACTGAACAATTCTAGTTATACTTCCTTACCCTTAAATTTAAAAAAAAAAAAAAAAAAAAAAAAAAAACCTTTTTTTTTTTTTAAGAACCTGTTTTCTCTACAACATCTTTATTATTCCCTGACTGACTTTCTTTAATTTCCAATAACTATCAAAATCACATTATCCCTCAGCACTAAATGAGGAGCAGAAAAAAGTAACTAAAATAGAGTTTTGGAAAGATGAAAATTTATGAAGCAAAAGTGTAACCAAGCATTCGGAAGTATTGTTTCCAGAAATAAGGAAAGGTTTTCACAGCCTCATATGTTTCTGAATAATCCTGTCGTCATTAATTCAAATGTGCAGAGCCCTCTGTAGAAAAACATTCCCAAACTGAAGGCAGCAAATTATGCCCAGAAAATAACACACTGAATTCATGTAAGCATATCCTGACTTTATAGAGAAATTGTGAGTATAAATTTATAAAGCAGTGGTCACTCACTGCTGCAAGTGGTCATTCAAATGCTGCCAGAGGAAGATCCTTGAGCAAGAGCCATCCACCCTTGGCAGTGCCTGGTCTGTTCTGTACAGTTTTCATACCCTCTACTCCAGCTTGGGTCTGGACTTTTCTAGTTTCTGAATACAACCTGCAGTGATTCAGAGAACAGATGCTGTAAAAGTGATGTATCTGGTTTTATATGATTGCCCAACAATGAGAGAACTGTCCGGCCAGTGATCTGTGTTTAACTCTTTGCTTAAACTGTGGAAATACTCCCCACATACTCTTCATCTTCCCAGAGATTTCTGCTTCTAGCTTCACAAAAGAAGTAAGTGTAGAATACTAGTAGAAGTGTGTGTAGAAGTAGTAGAATACTACTTAAAGTAGTATTCAGGCTCCACAACAGGCATCAGATACTTCGTTTTTGAAAGCCATAAGCAGTGTTTGTTTTCTGCCAGTTTATCCACTTTTTCACACTGTGAAACGTCTACTTTTGCTGGAGTTATCCAAATTGCAGTGAAGGAGTGCTCAGTTTTCTGTCTTTGAGATAGCATTACAGCTAAGGCTATGCAGTTAGAAGACAGTATTCTGCAGTTAGAAGTGATACCCTGTCAGGTGACAAATGATAGAGAACAATAGTTTTTTATCCCCTAGGACAACAGTTCTATGAAAAATTGGTGGTCATGACATCATGACATCAGAAGAAATACCAGAGGTGGGGATTTTAAACTTTTTTTTTTATAAAGACAAAAATCTCTGGAGGAAAAAGATAAAATAAACAGGTATTTCGTCTTCTAGGTAGGTTTGATAAACAGATTGTCTTCCTTGAACATTTTGATTTGTGCCCCTGCAGCATATAAATACAGATTTTCAAATTAAAACAAACAAACAAGCAAAGCCACCTTCATGTTTAGCATTTTTTAGTTAACAGTTTGCACATTTTAGGTTTACTCGGACTTGATGTTCTGGGTGGCTGTTTGGAAGATAAATGCTTAAAATTAGGCACAGAATGTGCTTTTTGTTGACACCTACATCATTAATTGACCTAGTTGCGGAGTCTTGTTTCTGAGACTTGGAACTGAAGTTGGAATTTTCAGAAAAAAAAAACCCAAAACAAAAAACAAACACCACTGACTTAACATCATTTCATTTAACAGCAAGAGTAAAGCTCTGCTTTCTTATTAGTAGATATCAAAATCCACTATCGAGGATGATTCAACAGAAAGAAATGCATTCTAGCTAGATTTATAATGTTTTCTGCATTTCTTGTACCAGTGACTGGTGTACACATATTTCATAGAAATAGTGGACATAGACTATAGACATAGAATATTCAACTCAGAATAGTTTGAGTTGAAAGGGAACATTTGAAGGTCCTGTAGTCCAACCCCAGATTCATGAGGAAAATTACTTCATGCTGTTTGACATCAAAATCTATATTATGATATTTATGATAAAAAAATATAAGAGAAGGCTGTGAAAGCAACCTACTCTGCTTCTAATTGCAAACCTGCATTACTGGAAATACCACCATACAAAAGAGCCAAACAGTACATAAATATATCCATTTCACAATTATAGAAATGAGACATGGAGGAAGGAAAGAAGAAATTGGTTTCTGGGCCTTAAATACTTCCTGATACAACATTATGAATCGCATACATTGATTTCCTTTGCTTTTATCTTCAAGGAGCTCCAGATACTTGATATGATCTAGAGTCTAACCCTTGAGTCTCAGCCATTGCCTTCATTTCCCATACAACTTTGTTCCACAGAATGATAATTTGCTGAATGGGTGCCTATTGGGAAGAGAGCCAGAGATACAGGTAATATTCCTGCAGTTCCTATGTCTCCTGCAAGTATGCTTTCATAACTGAAATAGTAAGGGGCACTTACTTAAAGCCTCTTCACTTGCATTCTCAGTTTTCTCATATTGGCAGTCAAAACTAACACTTGGTTTCTTTACAGAAAGTGTTCTTTTGATAAATTGTTCCTTAGTGAAAATGGGAAGAGCAGCAGAAGAGGAGGGATTGTAAAATACATTAACCAGGCATTTTGATTGAAGTTCTGTGTTGCAGTGAGGTTCTCTGCAACCTTCTGGAGACAGAACGACTCACGGGAAGAATAAGGGAATCCTCTTTTCATGTGTGTTCCAGGCGATGTTTATTCCTCAACTGCCTCGCTGGATGCCCGCACACAGACTGAGGAACCATCCCCAAAACCCAGAGTTCTCCCGGCCGGGGGAACATTTTTGGGACCAATAGGAACATGGAAGTGGGGTACACGTGACCAGGGGCAGGGGCAGGAGAGACTCCGTGCCGAGCCATGCTGCCCCCCCAGCGGAATCAGGGGGGAAACCTCAAAAGTTCTGAAGGAATCAAAACCTGCAGGGGGCAAAGCCATGGCTTGTTTGGTTTTCCTTTCCAATTTTGCAGTCTCGTACAGACTGCTAGCTTCTGACTCTGAATCTGGCAAAGAGAGGTTTAGCAACAAAATGCAGAAGGCAAACAAACACAAACAAAAAGAGAAAAAATCCCACCGACCAAAACCACAAAACAAAACATTTGCAAGGAAGCAATGTTAGCCTTATGCTGATCACAAATAAACTGATTTATTGTACAGAAATCTCCCATTCACTGGTCGAAAAGCAGATGTTATAGTCTAGAGTATTCCTTGTCATTTTTCCTTTATTCATATTCTCTGCATTTTGCCTTTCTTTTTGTTTAAATTCTTGCTTCACCAGTAGCTTTCTCTCTGTCTCTTCCACCTCCTTGTCCTTTATCCCACCCCTGCTGGATTTGGTAATGAATTTACCATTATGAGATACAGTCTCTGCTCCCCTTCAGAAATATATACAATATAGAATACAGAACATAAAGCTAACTAACCATGAAATGCGGGGGTAAGCAGCCAATATGGTGGCAAGAGATACACAGTGTTAAAGTAATACTAAAAAAGACATCTAAGGTGATTTTAGGAAAGCAAAAACCCTGCTGAGGTAAAGAGATGTCTGAGACCTAAACATTCATCACCATGAAAGTAATGAAGGTCCTTTAAAGGATAATTACAGATGCTTTTGAATACTTAAAGCCCTGTTAGGAGTCTGAGAAACATTTAAATGGTTTAGTGGAATCATTACAAGACAAAGTATGTGGACAGAAAGAAATACACCACAAAGATGATGCTCATTAAAGCTAATAACACATCACTTTTTCATAAGATGTGTATCAACATTATTTACATATGATACGATAAGATATGTATTGATAAAGTTTGGCCATGAAGGAAATGCCACCTAACCCAATTACTCCAAAATTAAATTCTGTGGAACTAGGATGCAAAATTACTATATGTTCTTCATAGCCTTGTGTAAAACAGTTCTAACATATTAGGTAGATTGAATGTAGATGCGTATAGTCCTTGTTCTGTCCTGTTGTGCATGCTTGAGAGGTCCCAGAGTATTAGGATTCTCTAATTCTTCTGCTCAGAACAGAAGCATCAATCAAGTAAACAGGGTTTGCTTTTTTCCCCCCTCCCCCATAACACAAAAGAAAAGATCTTCATTATGACTACATGTATACCATTGGTAAACCTGTGTACAACTAGCAGTAGTTTGTCCAAAACCTGTACTTGGACATAATCACTTGAAATTTGTGATGTCACATACTATGTGTGCAATTTCTGTAAATCTATTTATGTATCATTTTGCTGCTCAAAAACTGAAAGAGAAATAGAGGTATGCTACAGATTTTAAGTTCCCTGTGTAATTTCGCACTCTAAATAAGTGGTCAAATTCTTTATTTTGTAGAAGCTCATCTTTGTAAAAGGAAAAAGAAAAATACAGCCAGCTGGATCTGATCTCTGGTCACATGGTGATATCCTTAGTCATATTTGTGAACTCAAATATTTGTGAACCTGGCCCTACTGTACAGTTTCATGAAGCCACATACTCTGAAACTGACAATAATTAGGATTTGAAGATTGGTGTTGGAGTAGATATTTGTATTACATACAAAAGGTTGTAGCTTTGTTTTTCAATTAGCAAAATATCTACAAGGAGCTCCTTTTTTGTCATGATTCACTCAGCAGCAATTACCTCTAGCATTAATATAGCAAACAGAAAATTGTCAAGTAAAGTAACTTCTGAATTAGTACAACAAGGCGAAATGTCAAAAAAAAATATTCCTCATTATATTACTTTAGAAATCCACATATTGATCCATTCTTTCATATCAGAATTTTCTAAAACTTACATTTTGAACCATAAAAACACAAAAATGTGTCTTTTCTGTTGTAGAATGTTAGTGGATTTCTACTCTTTATTTTGTTTCTATTGGTCATTTCATGGAACAACGTAAATAACATTCAAAAAGCTCAGGTAGCATGCCTGAATTTTTTTTGAAATTAGGAAATAAACACCTTAATATATAGAAAACAGCTTGTATGGACACAGATTTGCAGCTAGCCCCAAAATATTTTTCACAGTATAAAACCAAATGAATAAGTAAGATCATCAAAGATTTTCTCTATTTAATAATAACTGTGTGTACACTGGGCACAGGAACTATGACAGGCTTTCCTATGTATAAAAGTCTGTTTGAACTGTCTTTGCAACAGAGGTAGAGCTTCTGTAAGGAGCAAAATAAAGAATGAAGCAGAAATAACCCCTGGAGGGTGCAGACACGTAACCAATCTTGGCTGCATTCGTAGCCTGGGGAGTCACAGGCTAAGCACAGCACACTTGTGCCAGAAGCCTCGATGCAGTACAGCTTCACAATAACAGAAGTACAAAGATGTCTTTATATTCCTCTCTCCTCAGCTACAGCAAGGGATTTCTTCCACCCTGCTCAATACGCTCCAGATCCATAATAAAGGTGAAGGGCAAAACAATTCTGAAACCCCAACTGCCGTATTTATTTTGAAGATATGCAAGCTCACAAATGCTTTATAGTCGCAAACACAAATCAATACTTGACAGATTCACAGCATTTCTGGAAGGTGTACAGGAAGTAAAACAGAAATGTCTCCTGGTAAGGGTAGCTGTGCGTAAGTATATAGAAACTACTGATAAATGTGCAGTGTAAGTTATAGCTGGTTGAAGAGCAGCACAGACATGGTTGCTTTGCAACAGTTGCTATTAAAAAGCACATTGCAAAGCTGAAACTAACCTAACTAAGTTAAAAGATGGTGTAAAATGAATGATCTTTAATTCACGTATGTATTTTATGAGGATTTTAGGTTGAGTTTTTGATTATTTTTACAAGACTGATTTTCCAGATCAAATCTTGATTGAGTAAAGAAGATTTTTTTAAAAAAGATATTGGTGATTGCAATATGAATTTACATCGCAGCAAAAAATAGGACCACCCAGTTCTCTTAAAGCACCTAATTACATCTTCTAGTTATGTATTACATAGCCCATGAAAATGGAGGCATGTTATTCCTCTGTAAGGATTAAAAATTTTCTCTAAAAAAAAAAAAAAAAAAACGAGCTGTCAACCTTCAGTTTTTTCATACATGATAAATCATGGATTATCTGTGCTATGAAGATTCATGCCACAAAAATTAAGTGAAAATGCTTTAGAAAACAGCAAGTAAAAAGCCCTACCCATCCTCAGGATTCTCAAAATAGATGTCTAGAAAGCAAGTCACACTCTTAAATATTTGAAAGTTGCATTACAAACTGGGGATTTTTTAAGGAAAAGTAGCTGTCACACTCAAAAATTCAGTGTGGGTGTTTAGTCCCCTAACTCCCTGTCAAGGTGAAGTTAAGCTGAAGTGTATTTCACCTTAATGACTGTGTGTAGCTCCTATTAACTTTAACTGCCTAATGTATTTATCAAGAAGAATGAGACCCTGGAGTCAATTTGTAAAGTTTCCATGAATTTCACTAGTCAGTTGAAGGAAAAATACAAAAATAACATATTTACTTTGCTTAGAGAAAAATTAAATAATGCTAGGTGCTACAAGAAAACAGGAAAAACTTAATCTTTTTTTATTGTTCCATGTTTTACAAGACCATACTTATATTTAAAATCAATTCACAGTCTGCTGAAATAAGTAGTGTTCATTTAAATGGGAACAATTAGTCAAATGGAGCTTCAAGCTACAGATGTGCTAAGCTATCTGCTGGTAATTTCATCTAAAGATGCATCAGGATGGAAGACTGACTTCTGAGCTTTATTTTTTGAATCGGTTAAAATCTGTTCCCAGAAGATCATGGCAACATATATATCTACAGCTGTGCACAACGCCTATTTCTGTGCCTATGTTTTGTGAATGCAAATTCCTACTCTGATTAGTTCAGAAAATGTAAAGGTGTCCTCCATCATCTTCATGCTTATTTCAGTTATGAAGTTCTTAACCTGGTTAAGCAGGGAGGTCTCAGAACACTGGGACCTATGGCTAATCACTGATTATCCAATATTACCAGTATGATGGGTAATCACTGATTACACATCTACAAGGACAGGAAAGAGGCTCTGGTAAATTATAGGACTGTCAGCCTGGTCTTGTTGCCAGGGAAGTTCATGGAACAGATTGTCCTGAATGCAATCATGTGGCATACAGAGGACAACCAGGACATCAGGTCAGCCATAATGAGCTTGTGAAAGGCAGATCTAGCCTGACCAACCTGATCTCCTTCTATAACAAGGTGACTTTAAGCAGGTGGGATGTAGATGAGCAAAAGGATATGGATGTTGTCTTTGGACTTTAGTAAAGCCTTTAACACCATATAAAACCTTTAATACCATAATACAGTGGGTACACTGTATTCTTCTGGAGAAACTGGCTTTCCATGGTGTGATGGGTTCACTCTTCACTGAGTGGAAAACTGGCTGAATGGCCAGGCACAGAAAGTTCTGGTGAATAAAGTTAAATCCTGCTGGTGGCTAGTGCCCAGTGGTGCTTCCCAGGGCTCAGTACTGGAGCCAGTCCTGCTTACTGTATTTATCAATGATCTGGATGAGGAGATCAAGTGCACCCTCAGTAAGTTTACAGATGGCACCAAGCTGAGTGGGAGTGTTGATCTGCTGGAGTGTGGGAAGGCTCTGCAGAGAGGTATCTGGACAGGCTGGATTGATGGGCAGAAGCCAGTGGTATTCTGGGTCGAGTGCTGGCTTCTGCCCTTGGGTCACAACAACCCCAGGCAACACTACAGGCTAGGGACAGGCTTTCTGGGCTGGAAAGTTGCCCAGTGGAAAAGGACTGGTTGATAATGGCTGAATACAAGCCAGCATGTGCCTAAGTGGCCTAAGTGGCCAAAAAGGCCAGCGGCATCCCGGCCTGTATCAGCAATAGTGTGGCCAGCAGGACCAGGGCAGTGATTGTGCCCCTGTACTGGTAAGACCGCACCTTGAGTCTTGTGCTCAGTTCTGGGCCCCTCACTACAGGAAAGACATTGAGGTGCTGGACCATGTGTGCCTGTCCAAAGAAGGGCAATGAAGCTGACAAAGGGTCTGGAGCACAAGTCCTGTGAGGAGCAGCTGAGGGAGCTGGGGTTGTTTAGCCTGGAGTAAAGGAAGCTGAATGAAGACCTTATCACTCTCTACAACTGCCTGAAAGGAGGCTGTAGACAGGTGGGCATCATTACTTGTTATCTCCAAGGTAACAAGTAATAGGGCAAGAAGAAACAGTCTAAAGTTGTGCCAGGGGAGGGTTAGATTGGATATTAGGAAAAGTTTCTTCACTAAAAGGGTGGTCAGGCATTGGAACTGGTTGCCCAGGCAAGTGATGGAATCACCATCCCTGGAAGTATTCAAAAAAACCATGTGACTACGGCATTTTTGACTGGCATTTAGTGACAAACATGGCAGTGCTGGGTTAATGGTTGGACTTCATGATCTTAGAGGGCTTTTCCAACCATAATGATTCTATTATTTTAAGTTCCTGAAAAAGGAGGAAATTGTCCTGCTCAATTCTGCACGAATGCAGCCTCATCTTGTGTGCTGTGTGCAGTTTTGGACACCTCAGTATACGAAGGATTTAAAGCTATTAGAGAAAGTCAAAAGGAGGGTGACAGAAATGGTGAAGGAGCAGCTGAGGTCACTTGGTCTGTTCAGCCTGGAGGAAACTGATGACAGATCTCACTGCAGTTACAACTTCCTCATAAGGGAAAGACAGGGCAGGCACTGATCTCTTCTCTGTGGTGACAGTGGAAGGACCTGAGGGAATGGCCTGAAGTTGTATCAGGGGATACAAATGTATTAGGATGTATTAGGTTGGATATTAGAAAAAGTTCCTTCGCCCAGAGGGTGCTTGGGCACTGGAACAGGATCCCCAGGGGAATGGTTGCAGCATCAAGCCTGAGAGAGTTAAAAAGTGTTTAGACAAGGCACTCAGGCCCATGGTATGATTCTTGGGGTTGTCCTGTGCAGAGACAGAACCTGGACATTATGATCCTTGCAGATCCCTTCCCACTCAGGATATTCTATCATTCTATGATTCTATGCACTGATGATGTCAAACTTCAGTATGGTGTGCTGTAAAGGTTCAATCAGAGCTTATTTAGGCTACTCTGACAGTCTTCACATCCCAACTATTACCTTAAACTTACAAAGTTAACATGGAGATCTCAAACTTTTTCTTCAAACTCTTTGAAAGCTCTTTTCTATTTCTCTTTTTTTTCCTTTTCATTTTTTCTTCCTATGGACTATCCCATTGTTTTGTCTGTCATCTTTTACTAACATCTAAATACAATACTGAATGCAGATTTTTCTTTAGACCCTCACCCCCTTATGTTCAAATACCTTTCTGCAGAAGAATATCACATGAAAACATCTCCTCTTATCTAGATGCATAAATAAAAGTAACTCATTTCTCACAATGGCATTTCTGAGATTTTTTTTTTAAAGGCCTTGCTAAATTTACCTTGTCACCCCCAAAAAAATTCACCTTAGCACCATTTATTAGCCTTTTTCTTTTAACCGTGTTTCCTCATGGAGAGGTCACTTTCCATCCCACCACGTGACTTCACATTCCTTCATTGAAACAGTACTATAGTTATTGCTTAAATTAAATTCTTTAATAAAAATATTAATATCGTAATGTATTTTTTGGTTAAAGGAAGTAGTGTCTGAACATACACCACTTCAAACCTAGATGAATATACAAACCTAATTCACATAGACTTAAGACCAACAAGGATTTTTAGTCATTGTTGGTAACATTCATCCCATCAATCTAGAGAAAAAAAATACAGAATCAGTCTAATATCTAACCAGCCTAAATATAGTATTTTTAGTATTTTGCATCATACTCATTGATTTCCTAAAAATTTATTGGGCATTATTTTTGTACAGTTGTAGACATTATTATTTATTAAGCATCAACATTTTCTAAATGTATAACGTCAATAGCTATCTATGCAACTGTGTTTCTGTATTACACATTTTGTTTGACTTTATAAATATATTGCTCTTCCTTGCACGAAACACACTTGTAACACAAATCCTGTATCTTCAAAATAGAAAGGAGATGTATGATAAGTTCAGAAAAAACAGATTTTTCATTCTGTTAGGTGCACGACATAGGCATTCTTAACTGTTTTTTTTCTTCCTGACAGCACTGAGGACAGCACACAAGTTTTTTAAATGACAGATGTGATAATGATTAATCAGTTAGGAAGCTGATGTGTCTTCATAGATACCATTATGCCAAATGTTATATTAAAAGTGGTATAATTTTAACTTACAGCCTGCTAAGAAATAAATTCTCTTGTACAGCCAGGTCACAATGTGCAGCCCCTTAAAACCCACTTGGAAAGAGAAAGGAACAGAGTGGATCTTCAAATTTATGGATTTGTTTGACAGTTGACAGTCCCCATGAAATCTAAGACAGCAAACTTGCAGTTAGTTATTGATATGAACTGTCCTCAGACAGGGCAAAGAAAACACCTTCTACTTTCTTATATATTTACACGCTTATTAGTCAAACACTTCAAATATAAATATGTGTAGGTGATGTGTGAATGTGTGAGTGCACAGCATGTTACACACATGCTCTCACAGTAGGGATGGAATAATATCACTTTACCACATTTAATACACTGCTAATGTAGATTTTTTTGTTGTTGTTGCTGTTGGGTTTGGGGTTTTTATCTTTTAATGGTGTATGTCTCCAAGTATAAGAAAATTCCAACTGGCTTTTGCTTTACAAAACATGAAATAAAACATTGCAAATCATTCTAACAGAGCAGTATTAGGGTTCTTTTAATTCTTCAATTCTTTTTAGTTAAAAAAAAAGAAATTTTGTAACTAAGAAAATGCTATAAATAGCTAAAGAAATGCATAATTTCACTGACAACATTAAAATCAGAAAATTCATTCTTTTCTGAGGAACACCTACTGGAATTAATAAGGGGTTTGGTGTTTGGGTTTTTTTTAATAATTAAACATTAAAAAATTTGTTAATAAGCAGATTTAATTTCATTGCAAAGCATTTGATCGATTCTCTCACAGTCTGTTGGAATAGATACTATTTAATTCGAAATTAACAATGAGACAAATGGTATTCCAAAAGAAGTGACAAACTACCAGACAGCAACATAAGTCCTTTTCTTGGAATGTGAAGTTATACTCCCCGTCACCCACAAGGTATTTTTGCTCTTAGGTAAATTCTGTGTACAGAAGAGGTTATCCAAATTCATCCATTATGCTGAAATATGCTGTACATTGTCTGGAGATGCAAATCATTTTCCATGTGGAACCAGCATATTTTGTCACATCTAAAAGAACAAAATAATATTTAACTGGGTATGATGTCAAATCTTCATCCAAGCCAGCCACAGCTTTTAACTGGACCCGCATATTCACTTTTAAAACATGGAATTATTTTCCTGTTAAATTACAGTCTTTAGCTGACTGTTCATATAGATTTAATTTCATAGATAAGGGGACAGGGGAGCATCCAAAATCATTCAGAGTAAAATCACCTCAACTATTTACTGTATAGATATAACATGGTACCAGTTTATAGAATGCCCTCCCTCAGCTGTAAACACAACCAAATTACCCCATTTTAAAGGCCTGAAGAAAATGGCTACAGAATTCAGACAACTATGAGAAAGAAAGCAGTGAGAGACTTCCCCAAATTCCTTTTAAAAAAGCAGCTCACATGCATTTCCATATCTCCTATAGTAATACCTAAACTTTTTACCTTACAAATGGCCTTTATACAGGAGTATCAAGTGTACCTGCTACTGTTATGCAGTAATCTTGCCCCAGGGACCCCCAGTGTGGAAAGCCAAATTGGAGACAGCTGCTTAGGTCAACCTACCACTGATTCAGTGACTGCCAGCACAGGTGGCAGAGGCAAAGACCGCACCCACACATTTCTTTCTCATACTTTCCAACAGCAGCAGGATAGCCTGCTGTAATATGTAATTGAAAATGTTTATTTTAAATCTTTAGATATTGAATCTAGCATCCGTTTAGACCTGTGCTATAACACGTGCTCCAATTATTGAATGTTCTTGCTCTATCTCAGCCTCGCAAGAAGCTTAGAGCCAAAACTGACAGTTTAAATTAAACCACGTTGTTTGCTCACTACCACACATACATGGAAGAAAAGCACATGTAGAAAATCTCCACAGGTCAAAAATCAC
>WEIT01006646.1:4726-36714 GCA_013389985.1 Dryoscopus gambensis
CGCCTCAGCCCGGCGCTCGGGGCCGCTCCCGAGCCGTGCGGGGCGGCCGCCTCATTGGCTGCCCTTTGTTTGATTTTGTGATGCGTTCGCTGTCAAAATGGGTTTTGACACAACCAGGAACTAAGTAGCTGAAATTCCTGGTTGTGAAGGCGGGCACGCACACGGGCGCGTGAAATTTGTCTCGAGGAAACGATTCTCAGGAGTGCGCTGGCCTTCGGTAGCGCGTGGAAATCCGCGGATGGAGTTGGTGCTTTTCAGGATTGTCGGTGAACTCCTGGGCCTTGGGTGAAGGTCTGTGGAAAAACTGGCCTCCGGCTCCTAAAGCACAGAGTTTCCCCTGGGGCAAGACCCGGGAGAGGCAGCAGGGCTGGGAGAACACGGTGTGGGGATTCCGGAGGGGGACGAGGCGGTGGGAATGCGCGAGTTGGGTGCTGGATGAGGAGGTGCCTGTGGTGTTCAGCGTTGGCTTCAGAGGTGGAGATCACCTGTGCAGCCCTAGGAATCTGGGTCTTCGGAGGGAAACACAGTGGTGTTCTCTGGGCGGATGGATAACTGTGCCGTGTTCAGATGAGTGGGTAATCAGCTGCAAACTAAGACCTGCAGGCATGTGCATACATCCTTCTTCAGCAGTGAGTTTGATGTTCATGCCTAGGTTTGGGTAGCCCCGAAATTTAAACTTAAATTACAGTTTTCGTGCGTGCTGTGATTTAGCATTGCTCGTGTCTCATGTATGTCCTGCGTTGTGTCTTGAATACTGTATCATCTTGAGGTGAAATCTGAAGCAGATCTGATGGATCTGGTGACAAGCCATTAAGGTCCAGCTGAAGAAGGAGGCTGACCCTTGTGAAAACAGACACTTTGCAGAAGTGAGGGGAGGCTGTGTGTGCCTCCAGCCCCTTGGAGGGCTCCAGTACCACCACTGGTGCCTGGTCATGACTGCTAAGTAAAGGCCAGGGCTTCCCTTCTCACCCTGCATCCTTCACAATTAATGTATTGCTGTTCTTTGTGTGAAAGGTAAAATCGAGGGCTTCACATTTCTGCTCTTTGGAGATGCTGTGGCAGTTCCTGTAAGGCTTCTTGGGCAGGAGGGAAGGTGTCCCTCACTCTCATGCTTCCCTAAAAGCAGTGCCACAGAAGCAGCTGTGTCAAAATAGGTTGTCGCTATAGGATAGATCTGGGTTAAGAAGATCCCACTGGATCTAAAGATTTCACTTTAGAAATAATTCAAGTTGCTCAAGAATCCTTTCTGCTTGTCTAAAAGATACAGTTTCAGCATCAGATTATAAAAACATGTCGAGCGTGGTTATTACTGGGTGAGCAACACTCCTGGTTGCAGACAGTGTTTGCAGGGTGCTTTTCACTGGACACAGCACATTGCCCACCTTCAGCTGGGACAGGTAACCTGTGTTCTCTCTCCTTGGTGTAACTGCTGCTAGCAGGGATTTCTTCTGTGTTGCTCCTGTTCTGTGGAGTTCTTGCATTCACAAGTATTAATGATTGACTTAGCGAGAGGGCTTTCCCAAAATCTCCTAAATTCTGAGTGTGTGGAGGGAGTTTCCACCTTGTAGAAACTGTTAAATTTTTCTTGTCACTACATCTGGTGACAGTTACTTTGGTGAGGCATAAAACAGAAAATTGAGGTGGAGAATAACAGTGCTAATCAATGATGAACCCGTTAATAAGAAATTAAAGGTGTTGGACATTGCCATCCGGTACAAGCTAGTCATTTATCTTTTTACTGGGTGGGGAGGATATTTTGTACAAAAATTACTTGTGATTAAGCATGGGGTACTGTTGCCTGAGCAATGTATTTACAAGAGCCCATGAGGTACTTGGGGGTTATTAGGAAGTCACTGTAAACTCTGCTGCTTTCACGCGTTGGCAGAAGAAATGGTGAATTCAGATTATCTCCTGTCATATTAAAAAATGGTTTTGTGCCCTTAGGGTTGTAGGAGACCTTGCCCACCAGAGCCTGTGAGCTGCTGGTGTAGTGCTGTGCTGTGGTGTCAACACCTCAGGGAAAGCAAAAGGCACCTTTTAAAAAAACACTAGCCAAAAACCAGCCACCAATGACCAAAACCAACCCCCAAACCAAAAAGAGGTGATGATGGAGTGACAGGAAGAATCTGTGTTTGAACTCTTGAGTTCGGAGGCAAGCAAAGGTCTGGTGTTGAGGTTTCTCTTATATTTTCATTGTCAAAATGCTTTGAGGCGCTACCTTTTTTTTTTTTCACCTCAGTTTTGGTCGCTGTGGTTAAAAGACAAGGAAGTTATTTCTCACCACACTGACAGAAACCACAAAAGATTTCAGTTTCCAGTTTTTCCCCCACTTAGGGTGCACCTTTGTGTTCGAGATGGAGATAGTTTGCTGCAAATTGATAGTGTCTACAGTGTTAATTTCTGGCTGTGCTGACGTGATTTCTGTCAGTTCTTGCTGTTCATTTCAAACGTTCTGCTTCTGGTTAGGTGCTTGTTGCTTTTATCTGAGCATTTTTATTTGTTTGCCTTTTAGCCTACCAAGATAAAATGAGTAACTGAGTATCTACATGTGAATAGTAATTGTCTATTAGGATGAATGAGATCCTGTCTGAATCCGTCTCTCCCCTGGTGTGAGGAGGGTCTGGTGCCAGTATTTTAACTACAGGTCAAAAGGATTTGTATCACTGCTGCGATACATTTTGAGTTTTTGGTCCCAGCAGCCACCTGAGCTGGGCTGCTGCATTAGAGAGGTGTGGGGTTTTCATCAATACCCTGCATAATGACAGAAAATTTTAGAAGATTGAACAAAAGCACTGCACAGAAATGCCAGCGATGCCCATTTAGGCTGATGAAGTGTGGAGGTGAGCTCATCCCACGCGAGCCCTGGCCCGTGTGTCCCCTCCACAAGGGCCGTGTGCGTGGGGCGGGTGGCGCTGGGGACGTCCCGCTTGAATTGTGAATTTAGCACGGCTCTGTCACCGCGCGGACGCCGTCTGAGGCGTTTTTCTCCCCTGCTCGCTCCTGTTAGAAACTTCCCACTGTCCTTTCGTATCATCTGGTGGCCTTCACATGCTGAGTGGCGCTCCTGTGGGGCCATAAATGTAGGAGTGGAAGGACCTGCCCAAGTGACGGTGCAGGAAGCGGCCGCTGGAAGGGCTGCCCTGTGTCGTGCACGCGCCGTGTCCTGCCCTCCCATCTGCTGCCGGGCCCGGCAGTAAAACCTGGGAGAGAAGGAAGACAAGGAAGCAGTGGCCTTGCAGAGCAGGCTGCAGCCCGTGGGGACCCAGGCACGGCACCGACAGCTGGGAGCAGTGGCCTACTCTGCTCTCCCTGCCAGACGCCATTTTTAACTCCCTCATATCCAGAGCAGGATTTGAGGAATCCTGCCACAATCAGGGTTGTGGGCTCAGCCCTGAGGAGCAAACCTTTGCACGGTAGTTTGGGACACGAGGCAGATGTTGTTCATGTCAGATGGATAAGCAAGGAGTTTCTTGAGCTCCGTTCTCCTTTAGAGTGGATTTTTTTTTTTCTCCTGTGGTGTTTGGTTCTTTTCTACGAAAAGACGCGTCGTCTATAAGGCAAAGAACATTTTGTGCCAAATTAGAGCGCAAGGAAATTCGCTGTTTACTGGTCTTCTGCTGGCCGCTCACTGTCTGGGTCTGTAGAATTTTACTGGCTTGAGAGTGTGTCCAGGCCCTTCCTGGCTGGTTGTAGCATCTTGCTGGAGTATCTGGGAATAGGTCAGGTGTGACGGGCAAGGGCCTCTTGACGCAGGACGTGTGGGAGTGGCTGTAACGTGAGATTTGGAATAGGTACCAGAGCTGCTTTTGAAGGCTGCTGGAAAGGACAAGGTGTCTTCCTTCCACGCCGCTGGGTTCGTAGTGGGGATGAACAATCCAGGCTGTGTTTTACCAGCCTGGGAAGTGACAGAAAGGGGGTCGGGAGTAGTGTGTGCTTGTGTGTAGTGATAGGAACTTTTATCTGTCATGGGCTTTGCTCCTGGTGGCTTCTAACTCACTCTCTTGCATCCTGTAGGCACTGGGGAGAGTGGGAAAAGCACGTTCATTAAGCAAATGCGTATAATTCATGGCTCAGGCTACTCTGAAGAGGACAAAAAAGGCTTCACCAAGCTGGTGTACCAAAACATCTTCACTGCCATGCAGTCTATGATCAGAGCCATGGAAACCCTGAAGATTCTGTACAAATATGAACAGAACAAGGTAAGTTTCTCAGTTTTTGCACATGTCTTTAGGCAGTGAGGATTTTGAGTTCCTGTTTATGTCTTTCTGCACTGCAACCTCGACTTCCCTGAACTCTTCCATAAAATTTTTATGGCATTTTCTTGATACCTACCTCCTTTTACTTGGTTTTGTGAAGGGATAGAGCAACTTTGCATGGTTGGAGCACTGGTCTGCCTAGTGAGTGGTGGGAGCCAGAGATTAGGATATGATGGAAGGGATAGGAGGGGTGTTATTTTTACTAATTTCAAGGATTCAGGGTTGTTAAATGTGTTGGCATTTTCTTTGCATGCGTTGCTGTTCTTATTGGAACTTGAAGCTGGCAAAATACATGCTGGACCCAAAAGACACAGATCTGTGCTGGTGGTTATCCCTCTTTCTGCAAACCCATCTGTTTTTCTGATAGCTACTGACCAAGGGTACAAACCTTTCTTGAAGAATTTTGGTCTCAACCACAGAAACATACTGATTGTGGGACCAGGAATTAATTTTAGACAGATCTGATCTAAATTATTTTATCTTTTTGAGGGGGAGGACAGTGAGAGTGGGGGCATGCCAGGAAAATAGATTTTTTTTAGCATATTTTTGCTTTTTTTAATGCTTAGTATCCTTAATATTTTTAAGTTGTATTTTATCTGTCCTGTCACACAGTATCTTGGAGCTGATTTTGAGTAACTGTAGGGACTGGATGATGCCCCTTTCCAGTCTGTGATGAGAATAGGCAGGATGTGAGAAAGCATTGCCTGTGCTTTATGTGGGGCATGGTGGAAGGGTTCTGATAAATAAAATCTGCCAACTTTATTTACTGTGACTTGTGCAGAATTTCACTTCGGTTTTTATTTATTGGTGTGGATAATCACCTCACAGACACCACGGGCTGTGGTAGTTACTGTAGCCCTTCCTTTGCTTGGCCACTGGAGGGTGGGTGTTTTTATGCCTCCCAGTTTTCCAGGTTTTTTAACTTTTTCTCTCTTCTCTTCTCCTTTTCAATCTCCAGGCCAACGCAGTGCTGATCCGAGAAGTGGACGTAGAAAAGGTCATGACATTTGAGCAGCCATATGTAAGTGCAATTAAAACATTGTGGAACGACCCTGGAATACAAGAGTGTTATGACAGGAGAAGAGAATATCAGCTTTCTGACTCAGCTAAATAGTAAGTACACAATCACTCTGCATGCTTGTGGTGGGAGTGATGGTGTAACAAATTGTACCTGTCCAAATTTTTTTATTCAAGTCTAGAGTTTGCTTCCTTACCATTTGCTGCTATTCCTGAGGGTATGAGGTGTGCTGGTGGGTGTTAAGGGGTATTCACACATCTGCTTCAGGATATACCTGAGGCCAGTATCTCCACAATATCCCATCTCTGTTGATCCTGGCTCCTGGGCAGCAGCAGTGCTGCTCTTTCTCTTCAGGTTTGTCTTTGGCCTACGGGTGTAGATGGATGTGTAACTCAGATTTTATGAATTATAAATCCATTCAGTTTGGCAACGTACGGAGGATGTTTTACGTTTATTAAGTAAATAAGTGTATGTTTTTACATTTATAAGTAGAAAACCTCAGATGAGACTTGATCCTGAAACATAAAGCATTTACTGGAGTGAATTTTCTCTGCAGTAAAGACTGTCTTCCCCACTCCTACCACTCCTATAGAGAGCTGATAAAGTTGTTTTTAGTGTATCTGTTTATCCTCCAAGGGGGCTGGCTGGTGAATTACTGTTCCCCAAAGATGTTTTCTGTTAGTTTTCCACAGCATATTTAAAATAATTCAGATGACTTCTGCCTTTCTCATTGTGCTACAGAAAGACTTCACGTAGCAATTTTTACATCTGTATGTTTATGTGCTGCGACCTAAGGTAGTTTCTTCTTTTTCTTTGTGTTTTTTTTTCCACTGTCCTGCTTGCAGCTATCTCAGCGATGTGGATCGTATCGCTACCCCAGGATATCTACCAACTCAGCAAGATGTGCTACGGGTTAGAGTCCCTACAACCGGGATCATAGAGTACCCCTTTGACCTAGAGAATATTATCTTCAGGTACTGGAGGTGTCTTCATGTTACAGCTGAACTGAGACAGCAGAGAGATGGTTTCAGGAAGGATAAGTTCTGGGTTGCTTTAGAGTGTCCAGAGGCTTTGAGTGGATGTGTGTGCTGTGGAATTACCCGCTGGTGGGTGCTCCTCTAACCGGGGTGCTCTGATGTTTTGGCTGTCAGAAAACAGAACCTGCTTTTGAATCAGTGACACTTCGAACCCAGGGCGCCACCTCGGTGTCCTTCCCGGGAGGGGTTGCACTGCTGGCATCTCAGGCTGAACCTGTGCCTCGTTAGGCACCTGAGGGAAGTGCTGAGAGCTGAAGCCACCAAGGGCTGACGCTTTTTGTGCAGAAATACTTCCCTGTACCCAGCACCTGCCTTGAGAGATGGTTTTCTGTGCCTACGTTGTGTTGCCAGGATGGCACCAAAACTTGCTGCCTGTGCTGCTGCAGCAACAGATGGACTTTGCTGGCTTAAGCCAGCACCTGAGCCTGACATGACCAGGCTGAGCACAGCAATATTCCTGTGTCTCTCCCTGGCTCTCTGCTGGTTGGGTGCTCCCTGCCCTTCCCCACCACAGTGTGGCATTGCCAGAGAGGAATAAAGCAACCTGCATCCTCTCTCTTAAACCATTTGGTTACAGAAATGCAGAAGTCTCCTCTCCCTGCTTTGTTTTGCTGACCTAGGGAATAGGTGTAGGATTTTATCAAAGGTGAACCACGTGTGTGGCACTTGAGGTGAGTCCAGAATAATTTTAGTGTATTGTATGGGTGGGACTTGAAACGGAGAGGCTGAAGTGTGTGACTGTTAAACAGCACATTCCAACAAAAGTGTAACAACTAAAGAAAGATTTGGGTGGGGGAGAAGCTTTGAGGCAAGCAGGTGCTTTAATTAAAAATAAAAATAGTTTGCTCATGTGACAGAGCACAGTTTTGAAGGACTTGTCTTTTCAGACTCAGGGCTGCTGCTGAGCCAGCCAGAGCAGAATGCAACAAAAATGGCAGTGCTGATATGTGGGGGGTGAATTTGGCATCACTCACCTGTGGCCATTCTTTCAGTCTGTGTATTTCTGGACCAGGATATTTTGTGAGCTTGCTGGTTTTGTTAGCAGGCAGATACTGCCACATCCCCATGCCAGGTTAATGGGAATGGTACAGAACCAAATTAATTCTCATTGTTTGCTGGTCCTTTGCATTCAGAGAGCTGCAGCTACCTCTGTGATACTGTATGTACTTCTCTTCCTTAGAATGGTGGATGTTGGAGGTCAAAGATCAGAACGAAGGAAGTGGATCCATTGCTTTGAAAATGTGACTTCCATCATGTTTTTAGTAGCACTTAGTGAATATGACCAAGTTCTGGTGGAATCGGATAATGAGGTGAGCCAAAAAATGGGAACTCTGCAAGAAGGAGGAAGAAAGGAGAAGGAGGGAGGAAGAAAGGAGAAGGAGGGAGGAAGAAAGGAGAAGGAGGGAGGAAGAAAGGAGAAGGAGGGAGGAAGAAAGGAGAAGGAGGGAGGAAGAAGGGAGAGGAGGGAGGAAGAAGGGAGAGGAGGGAGGAAGAAAGGAGAGGAGGGAGGAAGAAAGGAGAGGAGGGAGGAATGTCTTTCTAGTTTCTTGAAGGCTGGTACCCAGGTGCTCGTGCCAAGTTGGATTAGCAACTATTATTGGTTTTGGCCTTCAGTTCTTGTTGCAAAGGGAACATGAGCCTTGACGGGTCATGATGTCCCTGAGGATGGAAGAGGCAGAGGGCATTCAAATCATCTGGACTTCTCAAGTGAAAAATGAAATGCTCTGAAGTTGCAGAGTCCCTCGTGCCGTGGAAGGCACTGTGCAAGTGCTCTCACATCACCCCTTCCTCCTCCTGCACTGGGTTAATTCAGGCTTTGCCTTCTTGGGAGGTGGTGACTGCACTCTTTGAAGGTGCAAATCTGAATTTTGGCACTTGCTAATAGATTAAAAACATGCTCTTAGATAACAATAGTTGCTCTTTTTCTAGTAGACAAAATATGCTCACAAAGTATCATTGGCCAGTCCTCTCACAGGACTGTCAATGCATAAAATGACTTTTAAGTCTTTTGATGTGAAAGGCTTGGCAAATGAATGAAGCTTCAGTCCCTCAGATTTTGCATTTCCTTTCCATTTCCTGATCCAGCTTGAACCAGAATCTACCTGGGGCCAAAGTATTCTGTGTATAGTGTTTGAGATGCTGAATTACTAGAGCTCTGAGTGCATGTGCAGGCAGCAGAAAGGCATTTTAGTGCTCCTTTGTGAAAATACAAAGCTTTCTTTTTCTGATTTCAGAACCGGATGGAAGAGAGTAAAGCTCTCTTTCGAACCATTATAACTTACCCATGGTTCCAAAACTCTTCTGTTATCCTCTTTCTCAACAAGAAAGATTTGTTGGAAGATAAGATCCTGTACTCCCACCTTGTTGACTATTTCCCAGAGTTCGATGGTGAGTGGCTTTTAAGGGGGAACACTCTATGGGATGGAGGTGATTTGGTTAAAACTTACTTGTTTCTTAAAGAAAAACTCAGATCTAGAAGTGGAGAAAACATTAATTTGGGAAAGAATGCCTACAGCAATAAGAAAACATCACAAAAATATCTTAATCATGCATAGACAACTGGAATCTGATAGGATGATCAAATAATGAGCCTCTCCTAGATGAAGAACCACCCCTTCCAATATGCACTGCAAAGTATTAAGTAATGCAAGTTGAACTTGTACTCAGAACCATTTTCATAAACATGGCAATTTACTGGTGTTGTGGACCTTTTAACCCTCTAGTCAAGAGATGACTTGAGTTTTTGCTGTGAGAAACTGACTGGTCAAATACCCAAGATGTTCAAATGATGGTGCTAAAAAATCTTCTTGCAGCTTGAAATTCTTATTAGCGTGCCATCTGCTGTTGTGGGAAAACAATATCGATGTGAAACAGAGAATTTCCCATCTAAAACGAAACTTCTTAGCCAAAATATTGTTTAAGGCTCTTCAGTTGAGTGCATTTTAAAGCTGGTGGGTAACACATCTGTACAGGGCTGAAAATAGAATAAAAGTAGTGGAGAGTGAGATCAGACAACACTCTTCATGCCTTGCTCTCGTGCATTAATTCTGTAATTATATGCTTAAAAAATATGAGGTAAAGGAAGAATTACCGTTTTGCAAACAGCTTTCATCTTTTAAAGGACTGATGAAATTGCTCTTGGTTGGTTGTCCTCCCACACCTGGAGTTCCTGCTTGGGGCACTGGTGGGAGCAGCAGGTCTTTGCAGCAGGCGGGGAATGGCTGAGGAGCTGCTGCCCAAACAGTGCCTACTTCAGATGGAGATTAACAGCTGGAGACAGGTCCCAGCTTCAGGGGCTGTCATGCACTTTCATTTTTTCTCCTACAAGTAGCTCCTTCAGGGATGCTGCGTGGCCTGTAAGTGGGAGGTTGCCCGTCAGATTTCCTCTCCAGAGATGGTGTTTGCCATGGAGAATGCAATAACAGCAGTCCTGCGAAAGAAATAGCAGTAGGTGACTGTTTTCAGGAGACCTGTCAGCAATGTGAATTAAAAACTGGACCAAATCCCAGTTTTTAGCTCCTGTGAGGTGACGAGTCAGATCAGACAGACTGTACTTTTGACTGGCAATAACCCTTGTTTCCAAAACACACACTCGTGTCCTTCAGCCTATAAGATCCACCTGTATATTAGGAAGAAATTTACACCCCATTTCCATGGGAGAGCATTTTGTGGTGTCTGTCCAGCATCTGGCATTGTTACCCCGTGGATGCTCCCACCCAGGGTCGCTCCAAGGTCTGGATTCCAAAGCAAGGTCTGGATTCCAAAGCAGGGTCTGAACTGACCCAGCAGCGTCTGCAAAGTGCCCACTGCCCTTGTGGCATTTGGTTAGATGGCTGAAAAGCATAAGACACTTCAGCTCCTGGGCTTTTTATCCCATAAATGATCTTAATTTCTTCTTTAAAGCTCTATAACCCATAGGAAAAAGTGCTGATGGAGCAGTTGATGGATCTGGGGGATGCATGGGAGTGAATCCGTTCACTGGTGTCTCTGTTTGCTGCAGGCCCACAGAGGGATGCACAGGCAGCCCGCGAGTTCATCCTCAAGATGTTTGTGGATTTAAATCCCGACAGTGATAAAATCATCTATTCCCATTTCACATGTGCCACAGACACAGAAAACATCCGTTTCGTCTTTGCAGCTGTCAAGGACACCATCCTACAGCTCAACCTGAAGGAGTACAACCTGGTTTGACCTGCTCTGCTCTTGCCCCTTGAGAGGCTTCTTTGTGAAGAAAAGACAAAAATGAAATTTTAAATATGACAGGAAAAAAAAAAAAGTTTTAATTTTTGATGATGTAATGATTGCAAATTGTCTGATCTGTGGAGTGGCAAGTGCTCAGTGTTATCCTGGAGTCTCATGTCTCTGTCCACAGAGTAGTTGATTTCATATTTTTAACAAATTGCTTTTATGTCACAGTTAACGGGGATATGCCTCATTTCTTCAGCACCTTGCTTACTTCTTAATTTTTGCCAAGCAGCTAAGGCAGCCTCATCTTGATCTTTCCTTTGTTGCTAAGCCACTTTTTTTCCCCCCCCTTTCATTCCCGTGGTATATGTAGAAAAAAACAAAAATCCCCAACACTTTCCAGCTGAGATTGTGAATTCACTGGACTGTGGGAGTGCAGAATGCTACTGGTCCCTTTGCCTTGTGCTATAGGGTGCCTCTGGTGTAATTTGCTAATCCTGCTTCCTTCCCCTCCTTCTTTCCCCTCCCTTCCCCAGGACACGCTCCATGGTTCACTGTGATGAAATGTTGGGGAGGAGCCATTGCTCTCCAACTATTGTGCAAAAAAAAAAAAAAAGGAAAAAGGCAAAACAAACAAACAAAAAAGCCATCACTTTTCCATTCTTTATATGTTCTGAGTAATTTTTTGTTATCAATTATAAAAGGTATGGAGACTGTGATTTTTTTTTTTTTTTTTAAATTATTGATGTTCTATACATAGTTTGCTACGTGTTGCTGTATTTTGTTCATGGACTACAAATGATGGAAGCTCTTGGAGCAATAGCTGCTGAGCCTGGGGAAGTGCCTGACTGTAATTGTTCTTTTTTAAATTTTATTTTATTTCATTTTTATTTCTTTTATTTTTTTTTTCACACACATAAACACATCCCACCCACACCACAAGTGCGTGGCCGTGTGCGCACAAGGCTCAGTTTGCAGAGGGGAACTGTTTTGTTGGGTAGAGTGTTTGACATCAATGAGCAGCTTCTCTATGCAGCAGTTACCAAAAGCACACTGAGTAATTGTGGCACTCGAATATCAGACTTTGTCTGGATTGGAAACCTTAGTCTCGTGCCATCCTCTAGGTCTTTTCTTGCTGCCTAGTAGCAATCAAGCCTTGTTTTATTGTATTTTGTGCCAGTGTGTGAATGACTTGGTAAGAATTCCTCAGCCTTGTCCAGCTTGCAGAGTTTTATTGAGGACCAGAGCGGGTGGGTGACAGACCCTGGTAGGATTCTTACTTGGGCAGATTGAGGATAACTCTTGGAGGGAGCAGCATCTCTGCCTCTCCTGTTTATGCATTCCCCTGAGGCACACGCTGCCGTGTCCCTCTTTGGAAGACTTGCACACATCCTTGCTCCAGGGTGCCTGTGCTAATTGTGTGAGCAGTGGCTAATTGTGAGCAGTGGCTGCTGCAGAATCCAGAGAGCCCTGCCCTGGCTGCGCTTGGTGCAGCAGGAGAGGAGCAGAGGGGTAGCAGCACTTGCTGGAAGGCAGAGTGGGTGTAGTTCTGGGTTCTGAACGCCACCTGAATCTCCACGGAGCTGCAGGAGATGAAGCCTTTGCACATTAGAGAGCTTTATTTTCCAGGAGCTGAGGCGAGTCAGGGTGCTGAAGGGCTGCTGCCAGCCTGGGAGAGAAGTGCATTGGCAAGGCAGGGGGAGAGAGAGCAGGAAGCAGGAGATGTGACCACATCTGGACGTGTGTCAGTCAGCCCTCACTGATGCTTCTGTTTCAATTCCAACAAGTAGCATTGGGTCCAAATTCTCTGAATCAACCAGATTGCCCCCTTGGAGGCTGCCAGTAGAAAAAAAGCCTAAACGAGCTGCACTGTTGGAGGGGGCTGTTGATATTTTGTCTCTTTTGTAGACAGAGCACTACATCAGTGTTTTGCACAACATTGTGAGAGTAAATCCAACTGTCTGAGATGCTTAAGATGCTTCGATCTAGAACACTAAACTATGGAGGGACGTAATTTTGAATCATTCTGTTGATAGCTCCCTCTTGTTTTCCGGAGTAGCTGAGCGAAGCCTCTGTGTGCTCAGAGCACTACAAGCTCTGCTCCAAGTGATTAGAGAGCTCAAGGTGGAACAGTAGCCATGGGACCAACAGCTGAAGAGCCAGTCTGAGTGGTGATGCTGAGGGAAACATAGCATCTCTTTAGACTAGCCATGCTCTGGACTGCATTTAACCCTTGGGAGGAATGAGAGGGAATCCCATGTGTCAGACAGCTTTGCATCAATTTTACTGCTTTTTTTTTTTTTTTCATCTTTATGCCAAAATGATCCAGTTTGTAGAAACTGTCTTATAAAGAGGAATTTATAATCATCTTCATGTATTCTAAGTGCTGTTCCTCTGAAGCAGACGGCAGCACCAGCCTCTTCCGCTTCTGTGATCCTTTTGTAAATGGTTCACACTACAGCTGTTGCCAGCAATGAGCCTGGCACTGAGATACACAGGTTCTTGGAAAATAACTTCCCAGAAGTTTCTCTTTTCCAAGGTGAATGATGGTGGTACTCCCACTTGAATCAGAAACTTTTTTCGTCTTGTTTTGTACCTTCCCCTTTCTTTAAGAGCTGCTGCCCTGGCACAGGAGGAGGGATCTTGGCATCTGTCTCTTGCAGAGTGACTCTGCATCGTGGCAGGCAACCGTGGGAGGCTGTGGGCACAAGGATTATGGGAATGTGCTGTACCTTACTGGGCACCTGCTTGGGGTAGCTGTTGGCCTGAGGACTGGCTCGGGGCGGGGAGGGAAGGGCCGAGCGTTGCGCAATGGCTCTCGTTGAGTTCCTGAAACCTCCTCCTGGGTTGGGGTAGGAATGGGTCAGACCTGTACACGTCACCTGGAGTTGTCTGTGACTGTGTCACGTGTGAGAAGATACCAGTGTTAGCACGTGCTTTCCTTAGTAAGCAGCTGCTTGTGTGCCTCCAGCTTGGCCAGTGAAGTGTTCCTGCAGAGCTGGCTCCTGTCTCTGTTGGCTGGCAAATGCCTGCCCTAGCAAAAGTGCCAAACCTTAAAACCAAATTTGCCTGTATCAACCGTTCTGAAAGTGATGCCTGTCAGAATTCTCCGCAGGCTGAGAGTGACTTTCAGAAGCGAGGTAAAATTGGGTTGTTGTAGGGAATCTGGAGTCTGAGGAGTCGGTCTCCTTGCTAACCTCTGCTCCTTGTGCACTTTGAATCTTTGTTCTGTTGAAGAAACCACCATACTTTGAACTAGTTTGAAACTTGACGTCAGTGAGCAGAGGACCATCCCTTTTCCTTGCACCATTCCACGTGGATTGGCTACCTGGTGAGCAAAAGCCCCTTCCAGCTGCAGCGTGTCAGCTCCTGCCCTTCCTGCCTCCCCCTTCTCCTCGAGTCGGATTCTTTGGTCTCTTGTTGTTGCTTCCTAGCAATGTTGGCCTTGCGTTCAACTTATGGTTCTTCTTCATGTGTTTTATTGGTTTAAAAAAGAAAAAAAAAAGGACAAAAAATTTTAAAAAAATTACAAAAAAAAAAGAAAAAAAAAAAGTACTTCCGGAGTGTGCTGACCATTGTATTGTCCTGTACAGAGCCCAGGTCGTTAGAGTCCAGCAGAGATAAAGTGTGTTATGCAGCACCCAGTTTTTTAAGAGTATGGTTTGTGCCAATGCCCCTTCTTTAGTAGTGCCAGAGACTCTTTACAAGTGCCAATGTGGTGGAAATTATTTGGTTATACTTGTATATTATAGGATCCTGATTTAAGACAATTTAAACATTATCCTATTTAAAAAGAATACTATATAAAATGCTGTTTTTAAACCTTGTCATTTGCAATGCATGTATTGTTGTGCGTGTTGGGGGGCGGGGAGGGAAGAGGGTAGGGTAAAGGAGTTTCTGAATAAGATGCCCAGTGTCAGGATCTATTCAGACTCCAAACTGTCTCATTCCAGTCCAGGAGTGTGATTGTTTCTTGGAATGATCCCACTCTGACTGCTGGGCAACACGCTTATTACAGAAATATCTGATGGAAATTGATTTTCATATCTTTCTCCTGAAATAAACTCTCTGTTTGAAATTGGAATAAATTTTGTTCCTAAAAGCCGTGGTGGTTGTGTGTGTGTTTCTTCTGTGGGACTTGCAGCTCTGCCATGCTGTCAGAAAATCAGGACTCCAAGGCATAGAAACAAAGCAGGTGTGGGTAAATAGAAGGTATAATATGCCATAATGATATATAATGCACTGTACCAATGATTCTGAAGTGTGAGCCGTGTCTGACTGAGGGTTTAAGGAGCAGGGATGCAGTGGTGGCATCTTGATTTGAAGTTTTCCAGGATTTTGGAGTAGGATTGCTAAGGGAAGTTGGTGGTGTTTGCTGCTGCCTTTTGCTGTAGTGTCAGCCCATTGCAGGCACAGTTCCAAGCAGGATATCTGTTGCCAACAGCAGGGACCAGAATTGCTTCCAGTCTTGTCTGTTAGAAATGTGGACTGAAATCTGAAACATGGCTGAAAATTATCCCTTGAGGAGCCCAGGGATGGATGACTCTGAAAACTTCCACAAAGCCATTTCCTGAGATGGAGTGCATAGAGCTCAATTCCTTTTCTCTGGGCTCATTCTCCAGGAATGTTGCATTAAATCAGCCGGGAGTGGGTAGAGATGGCCAACTTCCTCTATGTAAAGGTTTCCTGTGTTCACAGGAAGCTGCAGCTGAGGATGTTCTGCTCCCTTCAAGGTCACTTAGCCCAGGTGAAGCTGCTCCTGAAACGTCGTGCTGGCTCCCACCAGGAAGGGAACAGTGGTCTGGTGGCCAGAGCACTGGCAAGGACTTAAATTGTCACTGTTTTCTAGCTATGGGTGAGTTTTTGTTGCTTTTCTCAGTGGCTCTGTCCCCTCACCAGCTGGGGAGCAATGTCAGTGCTCCCTGTTCGTGTCCTCAGCTCTGTGTGAGTCACGTGTTGTGCTGTTCTTTGCAAAGAGCCAAATATGCTCTGTTTAGATAAAGCAAAGCAACGAGTCGAAGCTCTTCAAGGAAAAAGCTGAAGCCCTTAACGCCCAAGTATTTCCAGCTGCCTGTGAGGGCCTGCTGGTTTGGCCTTCTACAGCCTCCAGGGGTGTGTGGGGCAGTGCAGGAGCAGGAGGTTGGGTCCCCGCTGCAGCAGCCCAGGGAAGGAGGCAGCTGGCGGCAGCAGCTGAGGGAACAGCCCGTGCAGCAGGCTCACAGTTGCTGCTTTCCCAAGGACCACTCCGGGCCAGGCTGGATAAAGTGTTCCCAGCAGCACGGAGAGCTCCTCCTCACCTCCAGCTCCGCAGCTGGGGCGCTCTCCTGGGCTGCTCTGATCCTCCCGTGCCCATCCTGCGAGCAGCGATCTTTGGAACAGGGGAGGCGGTGTCGGGAAGCCACCTGCCACTGCCTGGGTCATTCCTCCGGCCTGCAGCCTGCTCCGGAGGGAGGGACTGGGCAAAAGAGGGCTGCCAGAGCTGGGCTGTGGGCCAGGGGAGTGTCCTCATTCAGGTGAGCTGCCCCAGGGGCTGGGGTTGTGGCAGTGCTGCAAATCACTTTAAACCTGGCCGCCGGACGTCCCTGCTGGCACCAAAGCAGGTCCCTGGGATTGTGCACATGGTGGGGGGGACCAGGCATGAAGGAAATCAATTTTCATATTTTTCATATTAAAAAAATCCCATGTGGAAGAAAAGGGCAGAGAAGAGAGGGTTTGGGATTTGCCTTGTCCTTGGACAACCATCGTCCTCCTAGCAGGAGGAAGCTCTTTCCTTTGAGCATTCCCTTTGCCCTCTTGGGAACGAGAGGGAAGTATCTGTCCAGTGTAAGAGTAAAACCTCACGTGGAATTTATAAAGCAGGAATATAAAGCCTCCCTCCTCTCACTTCGGGATTCTCCCCCGTGTTATCCTGACCCCACGCTCTGAGGCTGATGTGCAGCTCAGGAGCACGGGACCAGCTTGGCCTGGGGAATGGCAGCTGCTGTTGCTGCAACGTTTCTGTCAAGAGCTTCTTGAGCCCTGGGTGCAGCGAGGGCTTGTTCTAACCCAGGCTGTTTCCTGTGTGCTCTCCCAGTGACACCAGTGTGGTATAAATGTCCTTGAGCTGCTTTATCTCCTGCCCTGCAGCCTGATCAGGAAGTTAAACCTCCACAAGCAATTTTTGTAACATCACCACCACCGCGGGTGGAGAACTCATGGCTTTTGAAGAGCTTTTGTGGCTCCCACGCTGGACTGTGTGATAAAGACTCCACACTTGGGCTGTGTGAAGCGTCTGGGTAACCCCAGCTGCTGAGCTGGGTGAGGATGTGGCTCATCAGGGACCTCAGCTGCTGCCCAGAGCTGTTATTTGTCCCTGGCCACTCCCGTGCGCTGCTCCTTGAGCTGCTCCTCCCTTCACCTCAGGTGAGTATCTGTAGCTCCTGGCCATGGAAATAAATGATGTTTTTATGGAGCTCCCCAAGGACAGGTCTCTCCTGCTCTGCTGGTTCCCATCCTCCCTCCCAGTGACTCAGGCCTTCAGTCTCCAGCTCTCCAAAAGGTGACAGGTTCTTTGCACGGGAGATGCAGGATGAGAACTGGGAAATTCTTCTGGGAGGGATTTGGTAGCCTCAATAGAAAAGAAGTCTCTGCTCAGTGTCAGCTTTGCAGCCCTTGATTCAGAGCAGGTTAAATGAGGTAAAGAACCCTGGGGAAAGAGGTGCCTTTCCTGAGCTCAGCCACGGCTTTGCTTCCAAACTGCAAGAGGTAAGTTTTTTTGGATTAATTCAGAAGTTGTTTAGAGACAGAACCTTGAGGAACACACCCTGTTGCCAACCCAAAGAGGGCACTCTGGGCATGGAAAACTCAGCAGAAATGTGCTAGAGGTGCTTTCCTCCTGCAACATCACCCACAGCAAAAACCACTGATAGCTTTGCTCAGCTGCAGCTTTTCTAAGTCAAGTGAGTGACCTGGGGAGTTTTAGACATTTTGAATTATAAGGTTTGGAAAATATTTGGAGTCTTCACACCTTTGGCCTCGTGTTTCGTATCCAGTGCTGCCACAGATGTTGGAATGGCCTCTGACAAGTCACCTTTGGGCAGAGGGGAGCACAAGGAAAGGCAAACACTCCCCAGAAGTGTGTTTTTGTCACTGAAATCCTAAACATCTGACGGAAGTGTTTGTGCTCCTCTTGCTGGGGCTCTTGCCAAATCTCCAGATTAATTTCCTCAGGTTGCAATATTTTAAAGCTCTGTTGTGGAAGAGGCAGGGATTTATTTTCTCGTCTTAAACCATGACATGTAGGAATAAAATATCTGCTGGATGTCAGGCCGTGGTGGGACTGTGTGGTTCTTCTCTTTGCTGCCAGCCTCACTAAAAAGATGACTCAGTGTGCCTCGATGAACACCTGTGTGTGACAAAGGTGCACTGGGGGGAAGATGTTGGTTTTGTATGGAATGGCAGCCAGAGGTGGGATGAGGTAGAATTGAGAGGGGCCCATGGGGGAGAGGATGTGATGGAGGGAGGAAATCCCCTGAAGTACCAGCTTGGAGGTCCCTGGAGGGAGGGAGGAGAGATTCTACCCTGAAATCCAGACTGGACATCTATTCTGAAGGTTTAGATGGGACAGAAAATGGAGTCCATTGGTTGGGGTAGAAACCTCCAGCTTGGGATTCAGCTGTTTGAGCTGTGACTTTCTCCCGAGCTGTTCAGGACTGGAGCCAGAGAAATCCAACTTGCAGCAGGAAAAAGGCTTTCAAATGCAGATGAGATTTATTGGTTTTATGTGTTCTTAGAACACTGCAGCTACAGAAGAGGGGAGGAAGGAGGCAGGAGGTTTCAGAGGTAGGGGACAGAAGCAGTGGAGCAGGAACTGGAATTGTCCTCCTTGGAGCTTGGGCAACACTGTAGCCCCAGGGCTTGGGCAAAAGACACGCAGACATCTGGTGTCACAAGCGACAGACAGGGAGGAGGCTGCTCTTTGGATCCCTCTGATCTCGTCGTGCAGCCTTCCCCCGAGGGCTGCAGACATCCCCACAGCTACTGGCACCTCTCTCAGGGCTGTGCTGCTGCTTCCTCTCTGGAGCTGTAGCCACCAAGGGCCGAATCAGGGCAGCAGTGAAGGAGTGCAGGCGCTGCCCAGTTTGCACAGGGGATAAACACAGTGAAGGCACAATCTCTGTGCCAGCCCCACCACGGACAGAGTTCGGCTTGGCCACAGAGACATCCTTGCCACATCCACCAGGACCAGTGGAAGATGTTCCCCAGGGAGAAAGAAAAAGAAAGCTGGTGAGGATGGGGCTCTGGAGGGTGAGCTCTGCAGGGCAGCAGCTGCAGGGGGAGCAGGGTCATGCTGACTTCATGACACTGTTGATCCAGGAAAGGTAAGGAGTGATGTGAGTGTAGAAGCCAGGCCAGTTGTTGTGCCTGTAGGAGAAGATGCCGGTGGCTTTGTTGTTGCAGACCAGTGGATCCCCGGCATCACCCTGTGGAAAGGAGGAGGAGAGGGATCAGTGCTGGGCTGTGCTGGGGAGTCCAGGGCAGCAGTGCCTTTGCAAAGAACGGGGAGGCTGCAAACATCAGGACAGAATTTCCCCAGCAGAAGCCTGGGCTCGCAGTGGATGGGGATAACTCCGGCTCCACAAGGGACCGGTGACAGCTTTGTTTGGGACCCAGCTGGGGCAACACTGAAGCTTCATTTCTGCCCTTCTGCTGTCTTCACATCCAAAACACGCTCAGACCAGCAATGAGATTCAGGGTGAACCCCTCTGGCCAAGCTGTTGCCCTCCTGTGCTGCTGCAGATTCCCAGGTCCTCTGCCGTGGGAAAGCAAGGATCCTCTTGTCCCCTGTGCTTTGCCCCTGGCTAAAACCTCCCCCGCAGCCTCCTCCTCCTCCTCCCTAATCAGACACTGACCTTTTCAGGTACTCCAGCAGATTTGCTGCGGCCACAAATCAAGTTGTCAGCGAGTCCTGGGTATTGGCTGAGGCAATCCCTTGGCTTGATGATGGTGACAGTGGCCTCACGTAAGGTGACAGCGGGTGTCCTGTAGCCCCAGCCGGCCACGCTGCACTCGGTCCCACCACGAACTCGAACTCGGGATTTATCGAAGGCAATGGGCTTGACGTGGCTGTTGCTGGTGGCGTTGCCATTCAGCTGGGCAAGGGGACAGAAAACACAGAGATGAGCGCCTGGCCTGTACGTGCACTGTCCCCTTCTGCTCCAGGGCTGCAGCTCAGCTCATCAGGGCCACGCAGGTGCTCCAGCCAGGTTACCTTCAGCAAGAGGATGTCATTTCCCTTCTTAGGACTCGTAAAACCCGGGTGGGAGTGATACTCCTTGACCTCGAAGGTTTGCCAGCTCTCCTCTCTCCTTTGGAGTGTGTGGGCTCCCAGGATGACAGTCAGAGGTTTGTGGCTGGTGAAATCAAGCACAGTGGGTGTCATCAGCTTGTCCCTGTCTTGCCTGGGAACGCTGAGGCTCTTCTCCCAGGGGCATGGCCAGGAGAGTCCAGTTACACAGAGAGAGTGTATATCTATTCCCTAGACACAAAATATATTATATGTGCTCTTTTTAAGAAGCTGGTGGGAGCAAGGAGCTCTGCCAGTGACTCTGCCCAGCCAAGAGGCAGAGCAAGCTCCCATCTGACAGACCAGAGCTCTGCAAGGGCTCCTACATCTCCAGAACTCAAGCTGGGCACATTTGGTCCAACGCTGCTGCTCTCTTGTTCCAGGCTGCACAGGCCCGTGTAAGTCCAGGGATTTCTAAATCAGGACCCTTCTCTGCCCTTTACATCTCTTGCAGAAGGTGCTGCCTCAGGAAAATTGGAAAGGACCTTGGGCATGTGCAGGAGTCCCTCCCAAGCTCCCAGATGAGTCTTGGGCTCTGGGTCCTACTGGCCCTCCCTTTTGCTACCCAGGTGTGGGGACTGGCCCTGAACCTGGCACCAGCACCAGGGCAGAGCTGTCAGCCCTGAGGTGTGTGGGAGCTACACCCAAAGCTGTGGATGTCTGGAAAAGTCCTCCTGCCCATCCATACCCCAGCTGGAGGGATGCAAAAGGGCTGGGCAAGCAGCTGGCTTGTAGGAAATAATTCTGCTAACAAACAAGTTGGTGGCAGAAAGGGCCAAGCCTGACAGCAGGTCAGTGGCAGCAAGGGAAGAAGCCACTCTGACCTCTCATTTTTGGGATCTGGGAAAAATAAAATGAGTCATGGAAGGGGGAAAAAAAAATCAGGGTAAATATGTGAGGGTGGGCTGGAGAGGGAGATGGGGCTCAGTGCTGTCCCCCAGCTGTGCTGCCTGCCAGGGAAAGAGCCTGCTCATGGCTGAAGGGACTCCAGCTGCAGGACCTCCACGCAGGAGATGTTGCCCAGGCCGTGTGGAGCAGACACCTCGCTGCAGGTGCTGTGTGGGCCCAGCAGACACTTACACAAGGCACTGAGCCGCCGTCACCACCCAGCTGGGGGCCACGAGGAAGCCTCCGCAGAAGTTGTTGTCCTTCCCCTGCAGGTAAGCCACGTAGGGGGTGCGGTGTGTCCTGGAGGGTGGCTTGGCTTCTCCTCCTCTCTCCCTCCAGCTGCAGGGATAATCTGCAATGGATGGGACAGAGTGTGAGGGGTTTGGAGGGCACAGGGCCGAGGCTGATCCTCCCCCAACCCTCTCCTCGCATCCAGCCCACTCTACTTACCGGTGCTGACTGGGGGGCACATCACCAGCAGGACGGGGAGCAGGAGAGTCTGCAGGTGCTCCATCATGGCCTTCTGGGCTTCAGTGGATCCCTCGGAGGTGGGGCTGCCTCTGGGGTCTCTTCCTGCTCCCAGCAAGGTTTTATAGCCTGAGACCAGACTCCAGGAAACCACAGAAGTCAGACTCATCTGAAGAATCTCTCCGCAAGTTGCATGTCTCAGCAATGTGAGAGGGGAATTCAGTCAGTCTTGGCCTTGGGCATCAACCCACCTTCATCATGGGTCTGATCTGAGGGATCTGACGTCCTTCTAAACCCAGAGCCAATTTTAGAACATTGCCTTTGTGCTGGAAGCTGTGGGGAACGCACCCACCCTCATCTCTTTGACTTCCAGTGAGGTTTTCCCTTGTGGCTTCTATTTTTTGTTGAGCACTTGCAAACCCTCTTGATTTTTTTCACGAGCCCTACACGAACAAGGTTTCTTTCACCTGATGCATCAGTTCCAAAGACGCTGCAGTGGCAGGTGAGGGCCCTCCTGCTCTCCCTCAGCAGCTGCAGTCTTGGCCAACGGAGCAAAACGGCTGTGAATGTGTTCATAACACGGCACTGACGATATTGGGAAGAAATCCTTTCCTGTGACGGTGGGGAGGCCCTGGCACAGGTTGCCCATGGAAGCTGTGGTTGCCCCATCCCTGGAAGCGTCCAAGGCCAGGTTGGACAGAACTTGGAGCAACCTGGGAGAGTGGAAGATGTCCCTGGCCATGGCAGGGGTTGGAATGAGATGACCTAAGGGCCCTTCCAATCCAAACCATTCCGGGATTTTACGGTAACATTCGCGGAGCAGCTGTGACGAAATGGGGCCGACGCTTCCTTGCTGCCCTCGCTGCCAGTAAATCTGCTTTGCTCTCTGCCTCCAGTGCCACTGGGTAAACCCCAATTTTAAGCTACAAGTTGCCATTCTCGTGCAAAGCCTGCAGCAGCTGGAGCTTCGAGGAAAACCCTGACGTGACAAAGATTCATAATGCACAGATAAGCAGCTGCAGCCTGTTCACTTGCAGATTTCCAAGCTGATAGCAGCTGTGAGCAGAAGCCCAAACATGGACCCTTCTCAGTTTCCCCAGGGCAGCCTGGGTGCTGAGGGAAGAGGTGCCGCAGTTTGCCTTCATCCCAGGCAAGAACGTGGAGGATTTACGAGCAGAAATCCAGGATGGACTGTGGAAAGCTCCTCCCTCTGATGGAGGTGACCAGTGGGAGACTGGGAAAGGCCACGAGGGCAGGGCAAGCACCCCCTTCCGTCGGACAGCAGACAGTTTTCATATGTCTAAAACTCCCCACTGGTTTTTCCTACCGCAAAGCGACTCAGTCTCCTCCTGACATCACGTACATCTGTCATCCCCTGCCTGGGAGATCTGCCCTCACTCATTCACCAGTGCATCATCTCTGTCCCCCAGCATTTCCCAGGAACTGTGGCTCTCTCCGTACACAAGAGATGCCGCCAGAAACGAGCTGGAATGGAGGAGATGAGGGCTCAGAGGGCTCAGAGGGCAGCCAGCACGTGCAAGGAGGCTCAGCCTCCAATGCAGGAGCTGTCTGAAAACAGCACTCGAGCATCCTTTGTGGGGAGAATTTGTCTTTGGGCATCATCCAGCTGAGGGGAGAGGTTTGGGCTGCCACTAGAGCAGCCTCTGAGCAGGGGGACAAGGATGTGCCAAGCAGCTTCACAGCAGCCAGCCCTCAGCTAGGACTCATCCTTGCCTGCTCCAGGGACCCAGCTGGGCTCTCCCCCTGCAGTTATCATGGGAGGGAAGGAGGAAGTGGCTTGGGGTCAGGTACTTTTGTGAACCCAGGTCCTTTACCAAGCCTTTCGGTTGAATCCGTTCGATGTCTCTGCCCAGGACAAGGTGCAGAAATGGGGGATGAAGGACCGTGGCTGCTGGCAAATGGCAAAGCCTGGAAGCAGTGGGTGTGTAACAGCTGGGACTTTGGGTGTGCCTCCTCTCTGGGCTCCTAAAGCCCTGTCCCTGGCGCCTTAACAGCCACCTGCCTACGCCCGAGGGCACAGTCCACAAAAAGCCCAGCTCCCTCCACCCAGTGAAGCCTCTTGCAGCTCAGACAGCTGGGCAGATAAGCTCGGTGTGCCCTGTGACCGTGCTGTCCGGCTGTGTCCCGGGTACAGCACCTCCCAGGCACGAGGCCTGTGCAGGGGGAGCAGCCTTCACTCTGCAGAGAGCCACAGCTCTGGTCACTGCTGAGGCACCACATCCGTGCTGCCTGTGCTCCCAGGAAGGTGACAATGTGGTGAATGGAGCGTGTGCCCATCACTTTTTCCCAGCTGGGCACTTTTTCTCCTCGCAGCACACTGATCATCCCTGTGACCCCAGGGAGGGCAACCATGCCTCTTGTTTCAGAGCCTGCCAGTGATTCGGGGTGCAGAGCTGTGATTGCTGCTGTCCCAACAGCCTCTCACACGCAGCAGCCAGACCCTCCCTCCTGCACCCTGCGGCAAGGCCCCAAGAAAGATGTCACACACCGGGAGATGCAGCTTTGAGTTTACTGAGGGTGCTTTAAGTGCAGCAAGGTTCAAGCAGGAACAGGGTTATCTCTGGAGGAAGTGGGGTCTGTTGTGGCACAGCCTCTTTTCGTGCCATCTGGGGCTATCCCTGCTTCTGCCAGGGTGATTTAACACAGTCCTGAGACGGGCAGGGAATGGGACAGGCAGCAGCCTCAGGACAGAGGGAAGGGGACTCGGGTTCCCAAGGAGAGAGGAGGGAGTTGAGCCTTCAGCAGGGGCAGGAAGGAAGCTATTGCAGTCTCCAGGGCCACACCAGAGCTGGAGCAAGTGCTGCCACTGCTGCTACTTCTTCATGACTTTTTTGATCCAGGGCAGGTAGTTGGAGATGCGGGTGTAGACCCCGGGCGGGGAGTCGTAGCCGAAGGAAACGATGCCTTGTGCCACTTTATTGCATACCAGGGGCCCACCGGAATCTCCCTGGGGAGAGATGAGACTGATTTTAGATGTCTTTTCCCTGTGGGAATAGGTTTCTCCCTGATGCCTCCCTGCCCTGTGGCTCCGTTCCTGCCCCACATCCCACCTGGCCGAAGGAGCTGCCCCGAGCTGCCGAGCTGGGGCTCTGCTCCTGCTGCTGTGCAGGGACTGTGGGTGCTGTCAGGGCATCCAGAGAGCCAGTCCACGTGGGAACCGTGATCAAATGCTTGTCACCTGCCCTGGGACCTGGCTGTGCCCGTGCCAGCAGCAGCTCCTGCTCCCAGAGAGCCCCGTGTGCCCTCCCCGTACCTGGCTCGAATCCTTCAGCTCGTGGAAGCTGCCGGCACAGACCATGCCAGAGTCGAGGTGTGGGTAGAAGAGGACGCATTTCCTGCGGCTGTAGATGGAGACTCTGGTCTCAAAGAGCTTGTTGGTGGCCTTGTCCTCATCGATCCGACCCCAGCCGGCGATCATGCACTTGGTGCCCGTGGGGAGGTCGCTGCTGGTCTTGGGCAGTGGGATCGTCTGGACGTAGTCGTTGAGAGTGGCCTTTGAGGTTAGCTGGGGGAAAGGGAGGGGGTTTGGAGAAGGCTGTGAGCAAGGCGTTTTCTGTGCAGAGGCAGGGGGGATCTAGCAGGCGCTGCAAGATTTGGGGAGCTGCTGTGAAAGCCGCATGAGGCTCCAAACCCTGCCCGTGGATCCTTCCCAGGTCCCTTCCCAGTTCTGCCGGCCCCCAGCACTTTGGGCAGAAGGAGCTACCGGCCAGGACGAGCCCTGCCCAGTCCCTGCCGGCCCTGCAGCCCCAGCCCACCCTCGGCCCCAGCAGAACCCCTTGCCTGGAGCAGCATGATGTCGTTGTGCGTCAGTCTGGGGTCGTATTCAGGGTGCTCGTGGTACTCAAGGACTCCCCGGACCTGCTGGGTTTTTTCAGGTTTGTGGATGTTGTGAGCCCCCAGGATGACTGTGATATTCCTGGCCATGACAGCGGAGGGGAGAAAGGGGAATCAGGCTGGGTGTCACCCACCCCCCTCATTTTGGCAGACGGGTGGAGCGAGCTGCCCAGCACAGGAGGAACCTGCTCCGAAATGGCTCCAGAGAAGGAGCTCACAGGCAAGAGCACAAAGAGAGGGGTAAACCCCTGTGTCGAGTACTCACCCCATGCAGTGTGCAGCTGACATCACCCAGTCAGGGGCCACCAGGAAGCCCCCACAGCCCCATCCCTCTGCTGTCTTCAGGTACGCCATGTACGGGTGGGAGTGGGGCTTCGCCTCGTGGCCCCCCACAATCTGATCCCGCAGAGCACCTGCAAGACACCCCAGCACAGGATGAGCCAGGGGCTGCTGAGGTGGGAGCCCAAAAGAGCCCCCTCACTCCCAGCAATGCCCTGGCTCACCGGCACTGGCCCACGGGCAGCAGAGCAGGAGCAGCAGGGCCGGCAGTGGCTGGGGCTGGCACATCTCTGCCGCGGCTGCACGCTCCTCCCCAGGTGCGTGGAAATCTTGAGTTGCCCCGTGGCCAGGGGCTGGTTTTATAGCCTGGAGGCAGCTGTGCCCAGCAGCCAGGAAACCATGTGCAAGGGGCTGATTGTGCTAATCAGGGCACCCCTGGCCTGGCCGGCTCAGTGCCTGCGTGCCTGTGGCTGTGATTGATGGGCGATAGCACAGGACAGAAGGGCCGGGGCAGAGAGAGCCTGGTACACCACAGCCACAGAGCCTCGGGGGTGCTGACAGCAAGAGAGAGGTGTCCTGTGGTGGTTTTGAGGTGTGATTTAACATTTCTAACAGAGTTTCTGTTTAATGTTTTTGCCTTGAGGAAATACGAGGTTCTAAAAAAAAGCCACTTAAAGAAAAAAAAAAAGCCAAAAAAGCTTTGCCATTTAAGGTCATGAATGTGGTCTAGAGGAGACAATCCTGAAACTTTCTCTTTCATGTTCTTGCTTTCCTTCGAATCAAAAGTTGCACTGCAGAGCCTCCTTTCCTGCAGAGATCCATCATTGCCACCACCCAGTTTCAATGAATGGGCACCCAGGCACAACAACAGGGCCTGGGACAGTTTTTGAGCACTGTGAAGAGTCAGATCTGCAGGGTTTGGTGTCAGCCCAGGTCAGAGGGGCCTTGCTGGTTCTTCCTGGCTCCTCTGGGGCCAGAAGCATCCTGCCAGCCTGGGGACTGGGATGTGCAACGTGCTGCTCTGCAGCAGAAGAGACCAAAGTGGGGAAGTGCAACCACCCAACTGCCAGGAGTGATCAGTCATTTTTAAACCAGCTCTGCTCCACCCTTCCTGGAGCAGAAAAACACCTGCGGGCAAGTGGATGCCTTGGGCTGTGCTGGGGCCACGCAGAGGGGACAGGATGGGTGGGTGGGGAGGGAGGGATGTGGGACAGAGTCTAGGATGCCTGATGTCCACGAGCCAGCCCGGGGGCTGCCTGACACAGAGCTCTCCATGAGCTTCACCCACATTTTAGTTTTTTTAATCATAATGTCTGAAAATACGAGCTTTAATCAGGACCGTGCAGCAGCGCAGCAGGAAAACCTCAACAGGAATCATCAGTGTTTTATCTTGTGTTTGTTACTTGCTGTCTTTCCCCTGCAGCTGCTTGCGGCCCCCAACAATCTGTGGCTGGACACCTTCCTGGGAGCAGCAGCTCCAGGGCAGGAGGGACTGGGCAGGCCACTGGCCATGGGCACGGGGAGCTGAGCTCCTCCAGGCTGCTGCTCTCCTGTTCCTCTCTGGTGTCTCTTTGACTGCAGACAAGCTCCTCACTCCGGGGATGAGGTATTTTGGCCTTCCTGTTGACCTCTGGAGGGTTCCAGGGCTTCTCTGCTGAGGTGCCTCGTCTCAGCATCCATCAAGACCAGCTTTAGCCGTGGAACTGGAGCAGGTCCCCCGTGCTTCAGCTGCCCCTCGTGCCTCCCCTGGCCCTTCCAAGCCCAGCACTCAGAGCCATCAGGCAGCTTCAGGCAGATTGTGGCTTTGATCTGAAGGGAAGAGATGAGAAACGTTGCAGGAGGGGGTGTCCCTCCCCTGCCCCTCTTCGCTTCAAGGAAAGAACATCTGAACTGAGACGGCAGCAAAGGACAAGTGCCAAGGTTCAGCTCAGCCTGTGGCCATGCAGAGAGCAGTGGGGACAAGACAGAACAGGAACTCTCCCTTGTGTGGGGGCTCAGGCAAGGAGAGCCCCATTCATGAGCTGGGGGCTCCATGCCTTGGGCATGCTTGTGGAGGGGCATTAGGAAGATCCTTTGATGTTTTGCTGGTCCAGAGGACCTGCACACCAGGGGTGAGTGGGTCAAGCTGTACCAGCAGCTCCTTTGCCTTGAGCCCTCCTGCCATCAAAAGGGTTTGCAAGCCACCAGTCCCATCCTCTCCACAGATCTCACTCCTGTCAGGAATCTCAGAGTCTCCTGACACACTGCCAGCTCTCTGAGAAGCTACTTAGGGCCCCTGACAAGGCAAGTTTCTCCATCCCCTGATCTTTCAGGAACACTCCACCAGTTCTGTCCCGAGCAGGCACATTAGCTGGAGGCTCACTCTGAAGCAAGAGCAAAGCAGGGGTGATGTGCCAGGATCACATTGACCCTTTGGATTCCAGTGATTTGTGGGCATCAGCCCAGAACATTTGGGAGCGAGCTCTTCATGCTGAACGTGCAGCCCTGCTCCCCTCTGAGCACTCAGGGCCCAGCCTTCCTGCTGATTTCCGCTCCCTCAATCTCGGGGTCATCTGCTGACTTTATCAGCGTGAGTTTCTTTCCACGCTGCTGATAGAAAAGGCCAAAACCCCAGCTGAAAGTGTGAAGATGGAGGATGGAGCCCTCAGCTTTTGATGAGAACCACTCCAGCTTGCACATGACTTCCTGCAGCAGGAGCCTCCTTTGCATTCTCCACTTGTCTGTGCTGCCATCCAGGCTGGGATCAATCCCCTCATCCAGCAGTGGATGGGCTCCCTGGACAGCTCCCTGCTGATGGAAGAACTCGTGGCTCTTTGCTCTCAGCCTGGGGACATCTCCAGGACCTCCTGCCAGCCTGGAGTGAGAACGCAGGTACAGCAGGGCACAGCTTCTGCTGTGATCCCGAGTTGAAAGGTGCTCTGCTTTTCTTTTATCTCTGCCACTTTGCAGCTGATTTGGGTGGGGTCCACCCTGCACAGAAATGTGGTTGATGTTGTAACTTCCCCTTTTCCACTTTGGTAGGTAGAAGCCTCACTTATTTTGCACAAGGAGCTGCCCCTTCTACCTGCTCTGTGCTGGGCCTCAGACAAAGAGCTGGAGAGCACTGCTGAACCTCCCTCGGGCAGCAAGGGCCTCCCACCAGCCATGGCAGGTGAGTCCTAAGGCAAATTCCCAGCCACAGCTGGGAATAGCACCTTGCAAGGCTCTCCAGTCGAGTTTTGCAGATGTAGGGAATTAGGCCAATGATGGAAATTAACGTTGCAGCCGTGTTCTCCTTCCTTGGTTCTGGTCTCGCTGCAGCACCCTGTGCCCCCTGCAAAGGGTAGAAGCACCTTTTTGCCTCCTTTCCTGCCTGTGAGCCAGAAAGTGGGAGGATCCTGACCCGTCTCTAGCAGATGCTTTGGTGAGTTGAAGGTGTAGGTGCACGGTCAGGGCACAGGCTTGGCTTGGACCAGCTGGTTTCCTCTGAAGTGGATGGGGCTGAGGCTCAGCTGCAGCCACACAGGTGCCTGGGCTGCTGCACAGACAGTGCAGGGTGTGGGTGGATGTGTCCAGATGTGTTCTGAGAGAGTGGCAGGAGCTGGGCCCTGAGCGTGGACTTTCCCCCTGCAGAAGGATGTATCTGAGCATGGTGGTGCACAGGGCAGTCGAGGAAGAGGCAGTGGCTCTCTGCCAGGCCCGGGGGTGAGTTGAGTACCACAGTAGGCAAAGCACTTTGTGTCTCAGGCTGTCTGGGTGCTCTTAGCAGCACTTGGATCTGTGCAGCCCCACAGACTCCACCCATCAAGGTGTTGCCCCATCTGACACAGCCAGCTGCAACCCAAAAGGGCCGTGGCACGTTACTTCATTCATGTCACACCTTCACAACCACAGTAAAGCTGAGAATAACCAGGCCCTTACCAAGAAACGGTGACAGCTGTCAGAAGAGATGTCAATACTCTCAGTCACAACAGGAAACTTTATTAAACAACAGGAAGCCTATGTTAATGGGTGGACTTACAAAACACCTCACCCTCCTCTCCCCTTGCTCTTTCAGTGCTGCAGGGCTGGCAGACAGGGCTCTAACTCTCACCTCCACGCTGAGCACGGCTGCTGGGTTCAGTCTCACAGCTACTCCAGCCCTCAAACGCAGGATCTGCTCTACTCCAAGTCCTACCCAACCCCTTCCTCCATCGAGCATCCCTTGACTGCTGACCCAGGCTCAGAAGATGGATGCTCCAGTGCTGAGCTGGCTGGTGAATCTCTCCCTCCTCCTTCCACTGGACTCTGCTCAACATGCCGAGCTCAGACTCGACCCGCTCGGCACGAAAGCCTCCTGCCTGCAGCTGGCTGCCACGAGGAACGTGAACATCATCCTGCAGCACTACAACTTCTCAGGCAAGCTCACCAACCGGCAGTCTGGGGACGAGGGCATGGGGCTGGTCCGCACCATCTTTGCCATCATCAGCGGCGTCATCATCCTGGAGAACCTGCTGGTGCTGCTGGCCGTGCTGCGCTTCCTGCGGGCCCGGCGCTGGGTCTTCTCCTGCATCGCCAGCATCACCGTCGGCGACCTGCTGGCAGGGATCGCCTACCTCTCCAACCTCTGCCTCTCGGGCAGGAAGACCTTCCAGCTCTCCCCTCAGCTCTGGTTCCTGCGGGAGGGCATCCTCTTCATCGCCTTGGCCGCGTCCACTTTCAGCCTGCTGGTGACGGCCATCGAGCGCTACAGCACCATGGTGAGGCCGATCGCCGAGAACGAAGCCAGCAAGACCCTGCGCCTGCGCGGCCTCATCGCGTCCTGCTGGCTGCTGGCCTTCGTCATCGGGCTGCTCCCGCTGCTGGGCTGGAACTGCCTCTGCGACTTCCGGGCCTGCTCGGCCCTCCTGCCTCTCTACTCCAAGAACTACATCCTTTTCTCCGTGGTCATGTTCAGCATCATCCTCCTGGGCATCATCGGCCTCTACATCTCCATCTTCCACCTGGTGCAGGCCAGTTCCATGCAAAGCAGCTCTCGGCACGGCCGCAAGCGGTCCCTGCGCTTGCTGAAGACCGTGCTGATGATCCTGGGGGCCTTCATCCTCTGCTGGAGTCCCCTCTTTGTCCTGCTGCTCTTCGATGTCTTCTGTGAGCCCGGGGCCTGCACCCACCTGCACAACCTGGACTGGACCCTGGCTCTGGCCCTGCTGAACTCGGGAGTCAATCCCGTCATTTATTCCCTGCGGAGCGTGGACGTTCGCCGTGCCGTGGGGAGCCTGCTGTGCTGCTGCTGCGTCAGGGTCGGGCTCTGCAAGCCTGGGAGCTTCCCCATCATCTCAGACATCAATTCTGGCTCGTCCACGGAGGGCTCCCTGCGCTACCGGGAGAGCTTCCGCGGCTCCGCGGCGCGGAACGCTCGGCCCAGGGCACCTCTCTCCAGCAACTCCAGCATGATGAGCAATCTCCCCAGTCTGTGAGGGGCCGCGGGGAGAGCAAGAGGTGCCAGACAGCCCCTGGGACCTCGTGCTGCTGGTCCTGGCCTGGCAGAACTGTAGCAACTCAGTTGTGAACCGGGGCCAGGCTCTGCAGCCCCATCAGAGTGGGATGTTGCCTCAGCGTGGGTGCAGCGCAGGGACAGGAGTTGCTCCGAGGCTGGGAGTGAAAGATGCAGGCACGTTTTAGGGCGGATGCTCTCTCTGCTGAGACAGCTGCAGGGCTCAGGTTATGTGTGTGCGCTCTGGGTGAGCAGAGGTGCTGTACCTGCTCACCTGAGGGTGTTTTGCCCCAGGGGACAGTGGCAAATAGGGTGGGTATCCCCAGCTGGGTGGCCCTCCCAACCCCTCGGGATCAGGCTGGGTTGGCAGTGCTGCCACTGCTTGTCATGCAGGGCTGGGGGTGACGCTTGAGTCTTCTGCAGTTTACAGCCTTCTGGAACTCTGTGATGGACACGGCTGCTGGGAAGCAATGCAGGCTTGATGTTTGGCCAGGGAGCCAAGAAAAACGAGGTTTGCAAGTGCAACTGTGCAACTTTGGGGCAGCACCCAGGCCCCTGGGCAGGAATCCAGAGCCCACCTGGGGAGCAGCACAGCCCAGCCCGAGGATGTGGCTGCAGCCACAGCCCCGGCCCTCCCCAGGGCAGAGAGGCTGGGCACTGAGCCAGGGCAAATGCTGCAGCAGTGCTCAGAGCTGCAGTGACAGGGCTGGCACTAGTACGGGCAGAAGGAGGTGCCCAGAGAGAGCAGGGAGCCTGGTGCCATCCTGGGCCTGAAGACACGGCCGGCTTGTGCCTCAGATCCCTGCTCTTCTGTTCCCTAATGTAGGGAATAACCAGAGCAGCACCCAAGTGCATCCTCTCACTGTGCCAGAAGGCCACCGAAGCACTGGGACTCACATAAAACCTGCTGGCCCAGCCCCTCTGCAGGACCTGAGCGTGCAGCCCATTTGTTTTGCATTAAATAGAAGTGATCAGAAAGCCCTGCGTTGATTTACTTTGATTTTTTTTCCTCCAGAGGCCAGGTACTGCCTGGGAGATGTTCTTGTAGTCCTGGGACTGCTGGCTCTGCCCTCCTGTTCTTGGGACAGGTGGATCACCCTGCTCAGGGGGCAGCGGGAGCGTCCTGCCCCAACCCATCCCTTCCCATCCATCGCGTCCCCTCCCATCCCATCCTGTCCTGCCCTGTCCCATCCCATCCCACCCATCCCACCCCACCCCGTCCCGT
>WEIT01006646.1:37319-50066 GCA_013389985.1 Dryoscopus gambensis
GCTCGGGGGGCTCTGGCAGGCGGCAGCAGCCGGGCCCAGGCGCGGGGGAGGCCGCAGGAGGGCCCCGCCTGGCTGAGTTTCACTGCCCGGGCTCAGCACCAGCAGGAGCGTGCTGGGAGCTCCATCGTGGTGGCCTAGAGCCAGCCGAGGACCCCGGACTGTGGGCTGAGGTCTCTGTGTTGGGAGGGGTCCAGCTGCATCCCTCCTGTATTCTGCAAAGCTTGGTTGTGTGCTCAGCTTTGTCCTTTTGCCTTTGACTCCTTTAGTGACAGGTTGATTCTTCTTCCCTCTTCTTCATCCTCTTCATCCTTGCTGTGTGTGTTGCTCCAGTGGCTCCGTTTCAGAGCCCGTCCTTCTGCCGTGTTACAAATGACCTTTATTTCCTCTGTTCTCTTACTTCCAGCCTGCTGGTTGTGCAACACCTTTCTTTGGGTCAGAGGCACGCCCTGTTCTGCGAGTCCTTGAGGTGCTGCAGCCCTCAGCCTCCTCCCCTGTGTGCCCACGCTCAGAATCAAGGGTTGTTTCTGGGTCTTCTGTAGAGATTTTATTCCAGGCCAGGGCACGTGCTCTGTCTGTGAGTGACTCTTCCTGAGTTTCAGAGTTAATGATGAACGGCCTCACGTTTACTCTGTGCTGTCCATGAGACACCCTCTCTCAATCTTTCAGATCTTAATAAGTTCAAATATCTAAGTTATGAAATGCAGCTGCACCCGCATGCTCCTTAAACACTTCACATTTCTGGTGGCTTCTGAATATCTGAAATTATTTCTGGGTTCTTCCGTCGCAGTTTCTCAGGACGTGTCCACATCTTGAGGGCTCTGTTGCTGACAACCTCAGTAGCTCCGAGGCAAGCTCTTGCTTGGTGGTAGGGCCCTCTCTCTGTTCTCAGGTGATGGGAACTGTTCATTGACAGCCTTAGCAGGGGCAGCAGGGATGTGATTCAGCTGGCTTTGGCTTTGCTTGCCTGAGTGTCCCCTGTAGCCAAGTGTTTACAATTTTGTGGACTCTTGAAAAGCCAGTTCACTTCTTATGCTGTTTCTTTTCCTGGAGCCTTGTAGCTCGGTGGGTTGTGTGTTTCCTTTGTTCCTTCCTGCTCCCTTTGGGTAGCTGCTGTTCCTGTTCCTTGTGTGTTCTGAGATGTCCTTCAGGATAAAAGTTGTATTTCACAGAGCAGTCAGAGTTGGAAGGGACCCACAAGAATCATCGAGTTCAACTTTCAAAGTGAATGAATCATAGAGAACCTTGGCATTATTAGCACCATGCTCTGACCAGCTGAGCTGATTTGTTGTTCCAGATTCTCAGATTCTTTTCCAAGAACACCAAATACAGGTGGCTGCTCAGCCTCTTCTTGCAGGGGGAAGAGATTTTTGTCAGCATCGCTCATAGAGCAGTTTAAGAACAAGCTTGGGCTTCCTCTAAGACTGATAGAATGAGAGCTCATAAGTTTGTAAATGAGTGACTATTAACCAGCTCTCTGTAGAGAAACTACAGAAAATCAACCTGTCCGAAAAACACTGCTGAGATGTCAGAGAGAGCAGAACTTTGGGTCCACACATTGCTGTGTTTACACTTCATTCCTTTGGGAATGGTGGAGGGATCGTCCTCATTTTGAATTGTTTTTCTCTGGCTGGAGTGGGGGTGCTGTTAATGTTTGTTTGTTATTTAGTGTCAGGGTCTATGGGAGAATTTACGTTGTGCCTGGGCTCTGTTTCTGGATACGTGGCCCTCACTGATACTGTGCAGGGGAAGTGTAGATTTTTCTGGTTTAGGTGTTTCTATGACCTGTGATGAGACCAAACTAATGTTAGAGTTAAGCTAAGCCAGGTTTAAATCTAATTCTTAGCAGTGCTCCTGTTTGACAGAGACTGGAGCACCTTGCCTGTCCCTGTGTGGGGACCTGGAGTGATGAGCTCTCAGTGGAGGTGCCAGAGTTACAGAAGAAGAAATCAAGTTACAAATTGTGAGGTGGATTTGACCCTTTCTATTTGCACAAGATGTCCTTCTGGGCCTCCCTCGGGGAATGCAGGAGCAATGCTCTGGCAAGCCTGCTGTGCTCCCAGGGGATTGCATTTCCATGTGGGGGATTTGATCTGCTGGAAATGGGAGTAGGAGAGGGCGAGCCCTGCTCATCTGTAACTCCCAGCTACAGAACCTTCCTTGTGGCTGAGTGAGAGCAGCCCTTGGGGTGACGTGGGGCAGTCTGGTGCCCTTTCTTCAGGTGGTTCTGCACGGCTTCCATCCACGGCTTGATCCTGCAGCTGGGAGAGGCCTGGGTGTATTGCTGTCTGCAGATATTAGGTGCAAGTGAGCAGACAGGTAGGCCGTGTGGTGGTGCTGAGGAGGAAGGCAGGAAGGTGAGGCTGTGCAGCATGGAGTAAGGGGAGCCTGGCAGGCTGTGGCTGCACAGGAAAATCCCACAGCCCTCTGCTCCTTCTCCTCGTCCTGAGCGCCACGAGGCGACCTCAGCTTTCCGCAGCTTCTGGCCGCTCTGCATTGCTCTGCTCTGCCCCCAGCACTGTTCTGAGCAGGAGGCAGGCTGGAGCAAAGCGGGTGGGATGAAATGCTTGACAAGGCCTCTTGCTTTCCCCGCGGGCAGGCACCAGGAGCGCGGTGCTGAACACGGAGGCGCGTACCGTGGAAGCGGACGTGCTGAGCCGCCGCTGCGTCATGATGCGCCTGGTGGACTTCTCCTACGAGCAGTACCAGAAGGCTCTCCGCCAGTCCGCCGGGGCTGTGGTGATCATCTTGCCACGATCCATCTCCTCTGTCCCCCAGGATGTTGTGCGGGTAAACAAAAAAGTTTTCTTTCTCTTCGCCCGGGAGGTGCGTTGGAGAAAAGCTTGGTTGCTGCAGGGCTGGAAGCTTCTGTTGCAATGCACAACAAATCGTATTCTAATTTTAAAACTTCTCTCTCTTTGGTTGTTAATTTTTCCCTGCCATCTTTTGTGTTTAGTAGATGCTAAGTTTGTGTCTCGCTTAAATCCTCAGCAATTCATGGAGATCGAGCCAGAAATGCTTGCTATGGAAACCATTGTGCCAGTCTACTTTGCAGTGGAAGATGAGGAGCTGCTGTCTATCTATGAACAAACACGGGCTGCTTCTGCATCACAGGGCTCTGCCTCAGCTGCAGAAGGTGAGTTCTAACAAGGAGGAAAAAGTTTTGAGGGAGACAGGCCTGTTCCCACCGCTGGGAGGAGTCTGCTGTGTCATCTGCGCCATGAAGCAGTTTGTGTTTATTCTTTGTCAAAGTGTTTAGAGATTCAGTGAAAGAAAAAACACAGTGTAAGAAAGCATTACTTGGCTATATTTGGACATATAGTTGCAGGAAGTTCTCAGCTTCACGCCGTTGCAAGTAAGGTCGAAATCAAAACTAGGTTAAAAACAACATTGAAAATGTTAAGTGATGATGGTGTGTTGATAGAAGCTGAAGCTTTTTATCTGACCACAACTCAGTTTGATGCTTCCATGTAAATAATTTGACTGTCTTATTGATCTGCTGCTTACGACTAACTTTAGTACTGCTGGGGAAAAGTTTTTGATCAGCTTAAAATACTGAGATTTTAGGACAGAATGAAAAAAGTACAGTCACCAAGATCCCATGTCATTGCATAAACACCAGTGACAAGTGAGAGGGCTTAAATGGTTTAAAGCTGGTCTCTCCAAAGCTCAGTTAGCAGGGGAAATAAAGGGATGAAACTTCCCCAGGTGTACATTGTGGGGTTTTTTGGTGTTTTTTTTCTAGTTCTGCTGCACACAGCAACTGCCAATGGCTTCCAGATGGTGACCAGCGGGGCTCAAAGCAAAGCTATCAATGACTGGCTCATTCCCAGTGTGGAGGTGAGTTGTGCATGGATTCAAACTGGCAACACTGGTGAGGTGACTTCTTTTATTGGGACTTTATCAGACCTTTGGTCCAACAGGGCAAGTCAGGGGAGTCTCAGCCAGGTATCTGAAGTCCTCACAGCTGAGGCCATGGCAGACTCAGCAGGCAGGTAGAAGTCAGGCTGTCTTTGTGCTGGCACACAAGAGGTGATGGGGTGTGACACTGCTCTCTTTCCTCTGCAGGGAAGGCTCACAGGGCTGGGTGGAGAGGACCTGCCCACTGTTGTGATAGTTGCCCACTATGATTCCTTTGGAGTGGCTCCAGTGAGTATTTCTATCTTCCTGCAGCTCTCTGTTCCTGTCATTTTTCCCATATGGCCTCTGCCCATGTGTCTTTTTTTGGCCTTAAAGCTGTGGGGCAGTTACAAGTGGAGCACAGTGGTTCTGGTACCTGAGACTGAGGGTAGGTTTGTCACCTTGTGTCTGTCCCACCTCCTCCTGCAGTGGCTCTCCCACGGGGCTGACTCCAATGGCAGTGGAATCTCAGTGCTGCTGGAGCTGGCCAGGCTGTTCTCTCGGCTCTACACCTACAGGAGGACCCATGCTGGGTAAGGAACTGCCCTGTTTGGGGTTAAATGTGTATAACTGACAAGTGGAGGGGATGATGTGGGAAATAGATTCCATCCCCAAGCCCTGGGAACTCCCCCCTTTTAATCTGTCCTGCCATTACCTGAGTGGGCATGTGGGATGTGCTTGTTAATGGACAGTCTGCCTTGGATGTCAGGTGCAAGTGGCTGTGATTTCACCACGCCTGCAAGGCTGAGTGAAGGAATCTTGGCGTGCAGCATGCTAACCCTTTCCTGGCTTCTTTGATGGGCAGGTATAACTTGCTGTTCTTTGCATCTGGAGGTGGCAAGTTTAATTATCAAGGAACTAAGCGGTGGCTGGAGGACAATTTGGACCACACTGGTGAGTAAGGGGCTGGTTGTGTTAAATAATTAATATATCAATATTATAATTATATATCTATAATTAATTGTCAGCTCTCCTGTGACAGTCTCCTTGTGTGAGCCTTGCTTTTTTGAGGGGTGGAAATCCCAGCACAAGACGTAGCAATAAAAGTTTGGATTTTTCTGTTCCAGATTCCAGCCTGCTGCAGGACAATGTAGCGTTTGTTCTCTGCCTTGACACCCTGGGCAGAGGCAATAGCCTTCATCTTCATGTCTCAAAGCCTCCCAAGGAGGGAACCTTGCAGCATGCATTTCTGAGAGAACTGGAGATGGTAAGGAAAAGCATTTTAGGTATATGAGAACCTGGGACTTACTGTGCAGCTCTCCATGAGAGGAAGGAAGATGTGAAGAAAGCATGTGCCATTGAAATAATTCATGTATTGTTTAGGGTCACTTGATTTGAAGTACAGACAGATCCTCACGCCACAGTCCCAACTGAAGCAGACTAGATTTGCAAATGCTGCCCTGTAGTGACATGAAAACACCTCTTTTTGACCTGAAACCAGCTTTAATAATGTCAATAAGTGCACCTTACTTTCTGTAACACACAAAAGTGGGTGTAGGCAGACAGGGCAGTGCCAGGTGGGATTATGCAGCGGGCAGCACCCCTGAATGGCTTGCCCTTGTCCTCAGGTTGTTGCCAGCCAGTTCCCAGAGGTGAAGTTTTCCATGGTGCACAAGAAGATCAACCTGGCCGAGGACATGCTGGCGTGGGAGCACGAGCGGTTCGCGATCCGGCGCTTGCCGGCCTTCACCATCTCCCACCTGGAGAGCCACCGGGACAGCCTGCGCAACAGCATCATGGACAGGAGGTGAGGGGCCCTGGGGGAGGCAGGCTGGGCTTTAAATCCAGCCCAGGAACCTAAACCGGCCGCACAACTGCTTGTGTTGTTCTGATGGTCAGGGCACAGGTGACAGAAACACTGGGACTGGGCTCTGGGTTCAGGCTCGTGCCTGATGCTGTGAAGAAGGGGTGTTTCTAGAGGAAGCTGGTGCCGTTGGCAAGTCTGTAATCCCCTCTTATGTTTTAGGGCACGAATAGACACTAAAGCTCTGATCAGGAATACTCAGATCATTGCTGAGGCTTTGACAAGGGTCATCTATAATCTAACAGAAAAGGTAAGAGGTGCCCACCATGCAGTGCTGGCCAGACTTGTCCTGCCAACCAAGCTCAACAGTAACCTGGGGGTTTTTTATTTTCCCTTGCAGGGAGCACCTGCAGATATGCAGATCTTCACAGATCAGATGGTAAGCACGGTGCATTATTTTTGTAACCTATGGAATCTGGAGTCTGGGAGAGAGCTCTGGTCTCAGCACGTGTGTGGCTGACTCCCTTTCTCGGGTGGTATTTTTCTGCAGCAGATCCAGCAAGAGCAACTGGAGTCAGTGATGGACTGGCTGAGCAGTCAGCCCAGGGCTGCCCAGCTGATTGATAAAGACAGCACCTTCCTCAACACCTTAGAATATTATATGGGACGCTACCTGAAGGATGTCAAGCAGCATCATGTGAAGGCAGACAAACGGTAAGAAAAGAAATTAAAGAACCAGCCAGGGCATGCAAACTGACTTCCCCCTGGACAGAATTTTGCCTCTGAGCTGCAGCTTTCCTGGTTTCTTGATGTGCAGCTTTGCTCTTTTCTGCTCTGCTGTCAGTTTTGGTTCATGCTCGGTGTTCTCCCAGGGAAAGCTCTTCATGATTTCTCACAGCACAGGAACAAGGCCCAGCAGCTCCCTTTGCCTGAAAAGCTTGTTTTTAAACTGTTTTGCTTCCACTGTTCCCGCTCTGAGAGCAGGAGAAGACTAAGTTTTGGTTAATTACAAAAAGGCAGCTTCCATCCTGTCCAACCTGCTTGGGCTGAAGCCATTTTAGTGAACACAGGAAGGGATCTTTCATGTGCCTGCTTGGAGACAGCTGAACAACAGCACGAGTTCTGAATTGTGTCCTTGGGCTTCTGGCTGTAGGAAAAGAAAGTCCTGATGACTAAAATCAGCTCAAAACCAGTATGGGAGGTGGTCATGCTTACCTGTCTCTGGTTGAGTGAACTTCTTGGGAGCAGCTCTGGGCTGTCCTGACTGCAGGGTCAAGAAGTGCAATAGAATCTGAAAATTTTCTTCTTTGCACAGGGACCCGGAGTTTGTTTTCTATGACCAGCTGAAGCAGGTGATGAATGCATACAGGTATGGAGCTCCCTTGGGCGTGCTGGGCTGTTGTCTCACCCCCTGGCAGTAACAGCTGTAGCAATTTCATGTGTGCTTTTCCTTATTCCAGGGTCAAGCCAGCAATCTTTGACCTGCTTCTGGCTGTCTGTATTGCAGCCTACCTTGGCGTTGCCTACGTTGCAGTGCAGGTAGGAGACAGAGATGTATCATTTACCTTATAAAACAAGTTAGCTACAGTAATTCACACAGTGCCAGCACTGGAGCTGGAACAGTAATGCCAGCTGGCTGTGCTGAAGGCAGTCTCTTGCCATTCCAGTGCAAAGCTGTTTTTTAGAGCTGTTTCTTGTAGTCAAGGACATGCATAACTCACTTGCTAAACTATTTTGGCTCCGAACTGAAACTTTACAACAAATTTTAGTTACCTTGGTAATTTAAAGGTTTGTAGCTTGTAGTGTTAGGAAGTATCTGAACTTGGGATGCAGCTTAGAGATGCATCTTCAGGGTTTTGCTTTCTGTTTTGCATGAAACCCTAAAAACATCCTGTGTCCATAGCTGTGGAAATGTGATACTCCACGCCTTGGCCAGCCAGATTAAATGTAGTGGGTTTGTGTCAGTGTTAACCAAGCTGCTGTGGGCAAGGCTTCTGCTCCTGCCTGGGTTCATGAAGGACATGAATGAAAGGGAAGCTTTTTAGGTCGTTCTCTGTTTTGATCACATCATGTTATTTGTTTCTATTATTTGTTTAGGGAAACCACAAGCATTTAAAAACTCGGTGTAACAATATAAACCAGAGGAAAAACATATCCTTTGATTTCTGTTTGCAATCTTCATTACTTCTGTTATTTGAATTTGAAATTACTTGAAGCCTGGATCTTGTTACATCTGTCAAATATCAAATCAAAATACAATCAACCCCAGCAAAATCAAAAGAGGAATTAAGTGAATTTCTAAGTCGCTGGGGAAATGGTGAAAGAGAAGATCCAGTTAAAGGATTGTGAGTTACTGGGAATCTCTGTGTTTGCCTGGTTCATTTTTACCTTCCTGAAACTGCTGGCAGCAGTGTTTCTATAGAGACCAGGAACCTTCCTGTGTTGAAATCTAAAGCTTTCTCCTCCCCTTCAGAACGAACAGAATTGCATCCAAAAAAAAAAAAAATTAAAAAAATCTTTAACACATCTTCACAGTGGGGTAATACAGACCTGCACAAATGCTTCTGCAAGCCATCATTTTCTGTATAATTTGGCGTCTATGTCATAATTCCTCCTCTTCCATCAAGTCCCACTCCATCTTCAGGATGAGTGGTTGATGCAAACAAGGCACCTCATTTGCACACTGGTATTGTTTCAAGCCTTCTGCTAAGCTTTCTGTCTGTTCAGAACTGTCATGGTTACTTTTTTTCCCTTCTGTTTGCAGCACTTTGGTCTCCTTTACAAGATGATACAGAGATTATCCCTTAAAACCAAGCAGCAGTGAAGCACCAAGTCCCCCCCAGCCAGCAGCACTGAGCCATCGGTGAGCCCATCGGGAACCTTCTGCCTTCCACTGAGCCCTGCTGTTTCTCTTCCTTTGTCTCCTCTTTGCTACTGTATAGAGGGGAGGAAGGCATAAAGAAAATGAAATTTTAACTCTTGTGCACCTTTTAAGTGCTTTTCTTCACCTTCTTCCCCTGACTTGCACCGTGTCTGGTTTCCCTTTGCATTTTGGTGAGGGGGAGGCTGAGAGACTTCAGCAGTTCCTGCAGTCTGACTCTGAGCAGCTTCTCTGGGTGTAGAACAAAGTCCAGCACCTTCATGGACACATGTCACACAGCCAGCCTGGAAACTGAATCTACAGCCTGAAGTGTTCTCTCTGCCCAGCACACAAGGACTTGGAGCAGTTGTTTAAAAGAAAAAACAGGAAATGCCCATGCAAATTAAAGAGAATGCAATTAGCGTGTTTCCTTATGGCACCTCTTCCTTGAGTTCACTGCCTGGCTTGAGGGAGTTGTGCTGAGCAAGCAGTGTCTGCAGCAAGCACCTTCTTGCATTTTGTTTAAACTCACCCCCTTTTAGGAGGTGCACTGTGAATGATCTTGGCTGTTGTTGCCAGGATGAGGAAAGATTGTTAAGATGTGTTTCTGGCATGAGGTTTTTGCCAGGGACAGGTTCTCTCCCGTCTCTATTGGAGGGTGTATTTTGCTGTGTACTTGATTTCTCTGGAGGTTTATGGCCCTTGAACAGTTCTCAGCTGCCACCATTCTGTGCTAAAATCTTGCTTGGTTTTTGAGGGGTGTTCCATAGTCCCAGCTGCTGCAGGATCATGTTCTGTGCTGTTCCATGTACTTACACAAGCTGGTTACATTGATAACAAGAGCAAGAGCAGCTCAGACCTGAAAAATACATTGAGATACAAGCCCTAGGCTAGTTGTAGTTCTAGAAGATAATCCTGAACACTGTCCTGCCACCCAGCAAGTTTTGCATCCTTTCTGTAATCTCTTCTAAATACATGAGATCTCTTCACAAGCCACAGTGACACTTTTAGAATTTAAGCTACTATATCTAATTAAAGTAGCGTATCTTACAGAGGCTGAAAAACTATTTTTTAATTGAGGTGGACCCTTTTTTCTTTTGTGTATGCAAGGAAAATTCCATTCCTGTTTGCACACACCTGCTGTGCACGTGCTCGTTAGAAAAGGGATTGTTGTGGCCAGCACTGTCCTTTGGGTGGGCACCAAAGCACTGATTTCCATCCTTCTTTGTTTTACCACAGTCTCCTTCTTGGAGTACCCTTACCCCACGACGTGTCCTTTCTGCTCCTTCAAATGTGTAGCAACTTATTTTTTAAAGGGTCTTGTCTTTTCCAGGAAAGCGTGCTGGTGTCAGCGGCTCGCCGTGGTGTCAGCAGGTGGCATGGTGCCAAGCACTCCAGAAATATCAGCCACACAGGGAAACCTGCCTTTTCCTGGTCTTCTGAGTGCTCATTTGAAATGTGCCCTCTGCATGCGTGAAGTGCTCATGACACTCCTCTGCCAGATGAATTTATAATGACTTCAGAAGTTGCTGGAAGGCAAGGCTTGATTGTTTTCCACTGGTTTTTATGCTCTTGCCCATAGAGACTGCATCTGCTGTGCCCTGGGAAGCTGCATAGTCTGGGCTGGGTAGGTTTAGAACATGCATGGTACAGTGGCTCTCTGAGGAGCTCTGTAGGCTCTGAATATCTGGGAGTTGAGTCCTCCAGCTGCATCATCCATTTCTGGTGTGTTACACTTAGGGAGGTGGTGTTCCCTCCAGTCCAGCAGATTTCTTCACCAGTCTTAATGATTAACTCTGTTACTTTGCTGAGAAAAATAGAAAAAAAATTATTAGCAATGCTGCAGCTTGAGTTGAAATGTGTAAAGTTTGCCAGTAGTGGGCAAGAGCAAACAGAACAGACCTGGAGCTTGTTCCTCACAGTGGAAACCGTCAGCCTTCAGTCTTCCAGATGAGAAGCTCAGAGTTCAGAGGCAAAAACTTCCAGAGGCTGTAGTGCAAAGAAAACACTTCAGCTCTGTGTGGTCTCAGCAGTGAACTGTTACCACTGCTGATGCAGTGCCAGAAGCCAGTGGAAACAACCTAAAAAAAAGATGGCTATGATTAATGAGGAGAGTTTGTAAACCTGAGGGGTGGTTGGGATGGTACACTGCTCTCTCCCAAACAAGGTTAGTTTGTCCCCTAATCCTTTTGTGTCTTTCTCCCTGGCTGCCACAAAAAGTAGTTTTAACTACAGATAAAGAGTTTTTGCTTCTGATCAAAGTGCACATGCACTGAAACATACGTGCTCAAATCTGAAATAGTCAAATCCCAACTTCCTCATAGCTGGAGCAGAGTGCCCATCCTGGTATTGAACTTAGTTCCCACCTTGTTGTTTCCTTGGGTGAGTCAACAGAGAAGCTTGCAAAGAGACCCTGGAGCTGATCTGCACTGCAGCATTATCTGATCGAGTCAGTCACCAACACAAAGGCAGAAATGCAAAAGGTGTTGTGATAAAATAAAAGTTCTCCACAACATTGCAGAAGAGCTCTGTGTAGCTGATTCTTGCTGCCCTTTTTTTTTTTACCTACCCTCTTTTTTTTGAGGAGTTTGCCTGGCCTGTAGGGATGGGCATGGAAAGCATTATATCCACGCACACACAAGTGGCTAGCAGTTGATGCTTCTAGCCAGAAAACCATTTTCTTTGCAATTTGTCTGACTTCACCTGTTGTCCTGGTGCTGTCAGAGTGCAGCTCACAAAAAACTGGTTTTCCAGCAGGGTTTAACTGAGGCTGTTAATTCCTTCTGTCTACTTCCCCCTGCATGGGCACTATTGGGGATGGCATGGGAGTAGTTTAGGTTATTGTAGTTCATCTCCCAAATAAGAGGGGTTGGTTTATTGCTGGGAGAGAAGTAATGCTGTGCAGTGTGAACTCCATTCCTGTACTCGGTGCAGAGAAGACCCTGAGGCCAAAGTCAAATTGGGTCTCCCACTAATTGTGGCTGAAAGTCACCACAATCTATTTAGACATTCAAAACCACAGCTATACCCAAAATTGCTGTGGGCCTTGGTTTTGAGGGTGTTCTGTTTGTTTTAAATCTTGTGCTCTTACACTGTTCGTGGCCCAAGCCCAAATCCTAGGCTGCTTCTGCACCCAGTGTTTAAGCTGGGTTTTACATTTCAGAGGTTTTACATTTCATTTGGTCTTGACTCACCAATCTGAAATGCTGAGGCTGCTCCTGGATATCTCAGAAAATTGGGCCTCTGGGTACTTGAGTGTGGACTCCTGCTTGCTCACTTTGATCCGTTTAGTTTCCATTTGTAGTTACTGAATAGCAACTTCAAGGTTATAATCTGGAATATTTGCAGCTCAGGAAAAAGACTTGATTTATCTATCAATGTTAACTCAATTATTTATCTCTTGTGTACCCTGAAGAACAAATGTATATTGAGGTGAATATTTAAAAGTTAATAGAAAATTCAATGCAGTTGATTTACATATTTTAGGACTATAAATGTAATAATATTTAAGTATTTTAATTTTTTTTATTTGTCCCTTTTTCCCTTGGAAAAATAAACCAAGTGAATAGGTTTGATGGATAGATTTGTCAGAGAACTATTTGCTCCAAAAAATGGAATCTCCTTGCATTATTTGGAGGAATAGACACCTCTACAAGAAGGGAGAAAATCTGTGTGTTTAAAAGCTTTATCCTTTCTGTCTAGTCAGAAGTAAAATAGTATGACAGAAAACATTTACACACTCCAAGCATGATTCCAGCACCTTGAGGCGAGCAAATTCCTGTTTATTCAAAAGGTTTGTGCTCATGTGACGCAATTAAAGTTTCTATGCAAAACAGCTTTGGTACTGTGAAAAACTGCTTACCTCAGCAGCCAGCACTGTGTGCTCATGGAGATTGTTGTGCCTCTGTCTTTACCCAATGCCTACTTGAACACTAAACTATTTATTCAAATTACAAGCATTGCAAGAGATCTGGTCCCTGTGCATGAATTTGTCCAAGTCGTGGTCAGAGGTGTAGAGTGGCAAAGTGACCTGAAGGAGATCAGAGGGGAAAATTGGATGTACGCTCATGCTGAGGCCGCGTGGCCGAGGGGTTCTCCTTGTTCAGACCCTTGAAGAACCGGCCGGGTGTGGGGCTGCGCGGTGTCCCGGCGGTGACACGGGAGGTCCCGAGGCGACGGGAGCATCTCCCGCTCCCAGCCCCGGCCCGGCCCGGCCGCGCTCCTGCCCTGGGCAGCGCTCCCGGCC
>WEIT01006646.1:53172-84008 GCA_013389985.1 Dryoscopus gambensis
GGCTGCTGCGGGGCGCGGGGGCCGCAGCGGGACCCTCGCTGGGCTGCTGGCCACCCCCTCAGGGGGCTCGGACCGACCCCGGGCACGGGTTCGGCGCTGCGGTTTTAAAACCCGCGCAACAAAGAATATTGGCCGCGAATGTGCTGCTGCTGTCAATGGTATTTGGAGTAGGGGTGGGGGGCCTTCGTGGTGGCACATGGGGAGATGAGGGGTCTTCCTTTGCCGAAGGACCTTTAGTGGGTGCTGAAAAGTTTGAGGAGGCTCCTTTAGCCTCGCTTATTGTTGTGTTTTTATATTGAAGAGCTGTCGCGTTCGGCGTGGCAGCTCCCTTCAGTGGAGCGGCTCTACCCCACCCCAGCAGGTGTTTGGGATCTTGTGACCAGCACGGCTCCAGCCAGGAAGGGAACTCACGGAGTTGTTTGCTGTAAGATCCGAGGGGGTGATGGCAGCCTCGCTCCCTGGCACAGGTAGAACAACCTGCAGGGAACCTACAGTGAGTACCCTGAAAGCTGTGGGTGCTCAGCCTGGGCTGTTGTGCCCTAAAACGATCCGTGATGGGGCCGTGTGTTGGTGCATGCTGGAGGGAGTGTGCCACGCTCAGTCCTGATGCCTTAGATTTAGGAGGAAGGATAGGAAAAATCCAGTGCCTTGGCAACGTGAACCATTCTAGACTGAACAGAGAGGGGAGAGGACAAGAGAGAAACAAGTGTATTTTCAAACAAAAGGCCAAATCTAACTCCAGCACAAAGGGAATACACTTTATCATTGAAGCCTGTGGGGGCTGGGCTGGCATGAATTTAGCTGAAGAAGTGTGTCTGGTTGTGACTAAAGAACGAGGATGCCATGTGCTTGTGTGTCTCTGTGTGCAAGGAACTGCATCCAAACCTGCTGCCAGGGGATGGTGAGTTGCAAGGTTTCAAACCCAGCAAGGAGGAGAATGGGCCCAAGGCAAGAGGCAATTGCACATTTCATTCCAGTTGACATCTTAAATATAGACTGTGCAGTCTGAGGTCAGCTTCCAGGCAGGAGACAAATTCTAAGGATCTGCTTAGGTATGGAAATTAGAGGGGGCAGCAGTGGCATTAGCCAGATGTGTGTGATATTAGCTTGCTGTTAAATGCAGGATTTCTGCAGCAAGATAAATACATCCTTTTGGTTCTAACATTTTTTGGGCGGATGCGGGTGTTGTTGGTCAGGGGTTGTCCAGAAGAGGCTGTTGAGATGTGTAGGTTCTCCGGTGGTTGTTGTGGGGCTGTTTCCATACCCCTTCAGTTCCCTCTGCCCCTCCCCGTCCTGTTTTGTACAAAGTGAGAGGCTGGGATTCCTTCCCTGGTGGCATGAGTTTGCATGTCGATCCTCAGCCTGTTTTGGGAACAGCCTCTCCAGAGAAGTCATCCCTTCACAAGGAAGTGTGTGGGGGTTTAGCGTGCACTGAGGGAATTAGATCCACAATCCAGCCCACCGTGATGCCTGATCACTCCCGTTTACCAGGTTTGGCTGCACTGGTTTGTGCTCCATGCAGGAGGGCCATCCTGGTGGGGAGCTGCTGCTGGCGTCAGCAGGCCTGGAGGGTGCCAGGCCTGACCCGGGAGCTGCAGTGGCCTGGAGCACCGTCACAGCCCCTGGTCAGGGGACACTTGGGCTGCGAGCTCGTTCCTGCACTCTACAGGAGCCACAACCTTTCTGGGGCAGTTGTAGCAGCAGACTCAGTTTTCTCTCCCCATATTCCCTGATCTGCAGTGAGATCCAATTGACAGCTCACATGCAGCTTCCATCTGCTTTTTTCCCTTTCTCTCCCCAAAGGAGAGGAAGTGGTTGTGTGAGAAGCCAGCACTGCTGGTGAAGCCCAGCATGTCCTCTTGTGTTCCCTTGCAGCTTGACATGGAGCTGAGCAGCCACCTCTGCCTCCGGGGAGGAAGAAAGGGTGGAAAAGACCTGCCAGGGGCTGGAGGATGTGAGTTGGGCTGCAGTGTCCAAGCGCTGGTCCTGTATGGGTGCTGAGAATGGGTGAATTCCATGGAGGCAGAGGAAAATCTTAGCGATCTGAAAATATGAGCTCTGCTGTGAAATGGTTTTGTTAGTACCTGACTAGTCATGTCTCAGCAACCTGGCTACTGGTAGCTGACACTGTTCCAGTCTAATATTATTCATGAGGCAGTTTTTCTATTTATGTTAATCACAGATACATTTGCATGTTAATGGCAGTGTTTGTCTCAAAGCTAATATTTTCATGGGGAGAGCAGGGAGGTGTTTGAACAGGCTTTTGGAATGGGTCAGGGCAGGCTGAGTGGGGAGAATCAAGTGGAAATTTTTGGTCTTGTGTTCCAGGATTAGGCAGAAGGCAGTTCCTTCCCAAGTGTCAGCTGGATGGGTTTCCTAGGAGTGCTCATGGTAGGGAAAGTGGAGAGATTAAAGAGTGTGAGATGCTAAACTGAACTGCAGGGGAATATTCAGCAGGGGCAGGAGCAGCCGTCTCACAGGCGTGTGGACAGATGGGTGGCTTTTCCAGAGGGCAAGGATACAACGACACTCTCAGCCCAACTTGCCTCCCTGGCAGCCCAGTTTTGACTCAGCTTCTGCAGGTTTGTAGATTAGCTCCCCATTGACTCTGTGCTTCCCCTGCTGAAGTATTTGATGTGATTTCTGATGCTAAGCAGAATCTAGAGATCCCTCTCTCCTGCAAACTGGCAGCCTTTCCTTGCTCAAGGCTTTAGACTGCTGATGTGTGGAGTAATGTTTAGGATCTGAAGGGACTGTAAATTCCAGAGTCAATGTGTAGTTTGTAGGGAGGATTAGGCACAGAATATATATATATTTTTTTATGCAGTCTCTTGCAAGTGGAACTAGGCCAGGTTCTGCTTTCAGGGCGCTGGAAACCCTCCTGGAGCCCATGGAAGTAGGGTGGTATCACCAACACTGATGGACATAGAGGCTGTTTTAGGGATCTTTGGCAGAATGATGGTGGCCTGGCTTTGGCTTTACAGACAGTGCTCTGGGTGCTGTTCTGCCTCCCCGTGCTGGGAATGGGTCACTGGCACTGCCCGGGTGCCAGGGACCTCACAGGCTGACGCTTCTTGACAACACCCTGAGCACTTTCTAACACCACGTCCTGTGTCTCAGCAGGCACAGCTGACTTGGTGTGAGAAGTGCCCAAAGGGGCATCAGCCTGTCTGTCTGAGCTTGCTGTTAAGCAAAGCAGGAAATGTGGAAGTGAGAAAACCTAGTGAGAGTGACAGGCCCCTCTGCACCTCTACGGACATCTCTTCACTCTTAAGCAGATCCTTGGGTGGCTCTGTTAAGCTCAAAGTTTTAGGAGCCCAAAGAACCCGTGAAAGACATGGTGAGCAGAATCCTGTCACAGCATCCTGGGGAGTAGCTGAAGAGTTAGTGTGCAAGAGATAGTGGCTCTTCAGAAAGGCAGTTTCTTTTCCCCAAATATTTGTTTACACAGTTAGGCTTAGAGCACAGTGTTTCTGCCAAACCTTTTCCTGTATTTCTGACCAGGACTTTGCAAAGAGAATGGAGTTGCCTCCTGCATCCTACCTCCAAAACACCTGGTTGTGGAAGGCAGTAATCATGTTTTCCAAAACATGTAGCTGACATCTTTAGCTCCCTCCTTTCCACAGCCGGTACAGCCTCCCAGGTTCCGGCTGTTGGGGAAGTAAGAATGAGATGAGATGAATGAGATTAATGAGAGAAATGTCTTCAAACCTCAAAGCTTAGAGACCTGAAGAGCTCGGGGATGGAGCAGTGGACCGGGCTCTCCTGTGCCTGTAGCCCCAGTTCAGCCAGGGTGTTAGAGACTGCCTGAGTGCTGCTTCATGCTTGAGTGAAGGGAAGGAGCACAAGTGGCTTCTGCTGAGCAAATACCCACATCCTTGAAAAGCAGAGCAGCAGTGGGGATTGCCCTTGGGTTGAAGTTGGAGTGAGGCATCTTCAGGCTCCATAGTTACAGGATGTTTCTGTCTCTACAAGCTGCTGCCTCTTGGTACCTGAGCTCCTAAAAGATGAACAGTATTACAGGCTGCCTTTGCTGTAAGAGAGAGAAGGACCAGGGGACTCTAGGGAGGCGATTAATGACACTTTTTCACATTGGTGCTGGTAGATGTAGGTGTTGCTGGGCTTTAAAAATCCCTGTTCTGGCATGATGACAGTACCTCCTTGTGTGAGGAGTCTCTCCTTGATCCCCACTAAATGTGTCTCTGTCTAATCCTCATTTTTAGCTTGTCCTCCCGTGGACTGAAGTTTTTAAACCCGTCAGTGTGCTTTGCCTCAGTTTTGACATTCCTGAGCTCTGGAATATGGGACTCGAGGACAGGGTTTGCATGCTTCATGTAGACATAACTCCACTCCTATCCTAAGTTTTCTTAGATTTGATGGCTGATGCTCCTGAGGCAAGGATGGTGTTTTCATTGCACGTGGGCATAGTACCAATGCATTGAAGCTCTTAGTGGAATAAATTGCTTATTCCCAACTGCTGACTTCAGAGTTTCGTGAGCTAAACCTGACCCAAATTATCTTAGAATGAGTCTTGTATGACTTGCAAAGTAGCAGACTCAAGCAGCAGGTGGAATTGGGTAAACATCTGTGTTTGAGGCTTTCGTGACCAGGCTTTCAAATCTTTTGGAAATAGATTATAGAGGTTATAGAGTCTGGTCTCTCTGGTATAGAGGTGCTTTTGAGGCTCGATGTCAGAGCAGTCTGTTGGGGAGAGTGAAAGCAGAGGGCAGCTTCCTCACCACAACAGAGCCAGCTGCCTTTGCCAGGGGAAGTAGAGTTTACCTGCATTCTTCCTGGCCTCACTGCATTCGTTAAATTATGTGTTGGTCCCACGTTTGACTTTGGTGCAGCATTCTTGTTTCAAAACCTGGCAATAAGAAGCTTTAATTACCTCTTAGAGATACCTAGTGCTTGTGTGCTGTTTATGAAAGGGGTTTTTTTCCCCAGCAAGAGGTGTGAGGACAGGTGCAATTTGCTTACCTGCAGCAACTTCTTGGAGTTGGGATGGAAGAACAGGATAATTGTGTTGCTGTGAGCTGGGATTGTCCTGAGGAGCTGGCTTCTGCCTGGCCTAAGGGTGTTGTGTACCATGGAGTCACACTGGGGTAGAGGGGAGAGGTCCAGATAGCCCCTGCACCCACCTTTGGATCCATGGAGAGCTGAAGCAGCTTTGGAGTACCCCAAGCCAGGCACAAGAATGTGGAGGCAGAAAATTGGGCCTCTCTGGCCATAACAATGCATCTGCAGCCCCAGCACAGCAGTGTAGACAGGGATGTTCATCAGCAAGCCAGAGGGACTCGTCCTGCCTTTGCTTAGGATGTGAAATGCCACTGTGGATAGGAGGGGTGGGAGTGAGGGGGTCAGATGCGTTCTGAGTCTATTCTCCAGTGCTTTGCCGACCCTCATCTGAAACAACTCAAGTGACGGAGCTTCAGGCACTTCCCTGGGGAGATCATTCCACAGTCTAAATCTCTTTCTGCAAGGAAATGTTTCTTGATAACCAGCCAGATTTTTCCTTTGCTTATTCTTAGCATCAGAGCACCCAAAGATGATCCCTCTTCTTCCTGGAGGGGCTACAACTCCTCCCCTCCTCCCTTGGCTCCAGTATTCGTCTGAGATGTTGAGTCATATCTTGACTAAGAATGTCAGGATCTGGCCTTTTCTGTGTGCTTTTCATCTGGCTTCTTAAGCTGGCCTTGCAGAACGCATGGGGCTCTGCTGGGCTCTGTATTTCCCTTGTCGTGCATATGTACGTTGGTGTGTGTTTGTGTGCATCATACGGCACAGAAGGCCAGGCCTCTCCTCCTGTAGCTTTCCCTGATTTGTGAATCTGGATCATGGAGCTTTGGTATAAGCCTAAAATCCCGGATACTTTTCTTCTTTTCTTGCTTTTTTTCTTTTTTAATCAGTAATCATGCTGGTCCTTGCCTCTCTCCTGATCCTTGTGTTTGGGACTGTTTCTGCCACAGACAAGATCAGCTTCCCTTTTGCTCTCCCATTGTGTCTCACCTTGTTCCACACCTGTATCAAGCCCTGTTGATTCACTGGGACCCTTTTCCAGCTCTTAGCAGACTTTAGATGTGGCCTGCAAGTCCTTTAACGTTGTTTCTTTGTCTTTTTTTTCCCTGGAGCTTTAGACACATCCAAATTACATAACATTTGTGTTGATGTTCATCTGCAAATGCCTGTCTAACTTGACACTCGCTGTATTTGCTGCAGGTTGTGCATTCCTTACATACTGTGCCAGAGACTCTGCCATCAAAGCCCAGACAGCACTGCATGAACAGAAGACTTTGCCAGGGGTAAGTCCCAGTGAATTGTCTGGAGTTGATGCCGTGGGCAGGAGAATGAGGAATTGTCAGGGGAGGGAGCGAGGGCGAGAAGTGGCTTAGATCAATTTTCCTGCTCGTGAAAGAGAAGGGTGTTTCAGGGGTTAGAACAGGGCTATGGGAGTGGAAGCACAGCACTGTTCTTCACAGAGCTGCTGCTTTTTTTCTCTGGCCAGGCCTGTTTTTGTGCTGCTCTTTGCTCTCTGTGTTGTGACAGGACACCTTCAGCTTTCTGTCTCTGTCACTGGGGAGCTGTGGGCTTTGGGGTGAGGTGTGTGGGTGCAGCCTGCACAGTGGGCATTGCTGGAAAACTCACACGAGATAAAATACTGGAGCCTTTTTCCAGGTGTGCAGAACCTCCTGGTGTATCCACTTCTACTCTGCCATTGCCCTGCAGGGTGCCTGGACAGAGCTGTGATGCAGTGGCTGTGGTGGATCAGCCTCTCAAAAATAAAAATACGCTTGTCACATCCCATTGTTTGGAAGAGAAATGGGTTATTTAGGTGAGAGCAGGACTGCTGGTCTGTTCCTGGGTCTTGCTCACTCCACAGCTGGTCTTGGGAGCAAAGTTCAGTAGGATTTGAGGGAGGCTGGGCACTGTGGAACAGGTCCCTCCTTGCTTGGCAGTCCTCTGCCTCCCTGGGACCTGCTGGAGAGCTAAAAGGAGTTTGGATTGTTGCCTTTCCCATTTGGGTATGATTTAAGAGCTTTGACTGGGCAGTTCCCTTGCTGTACTGAGGGGGTTGATCGAGCACATTGAAAGGATTCATTCGGAGGTGAGTAGGAGGAGGAGTTGGGTACTTATAGATAGAAGCTCACAGGAGGCCCTGAGTGCTCAAGGCAACAGAATAATTAATGTAAACCAGGGGTCTCTGGAGGGTGGTTACGAATTCTTAAACGTAACATTTCCTCTTTAACCCATACAGGTCCAAAGAGCTTCCCTCATCCCTCCCAGCTGCCCTCAAGACCTCCACACACATACACACCTCCTTTTCTGTATTTGTTTACCTGTGCTTTTTTTGCATGGGCCTGTGCTGGCATTTGAGTGCTGGAAAATGCATGTAACTTCATTACCACTTAACAGGATCCTTATCTCAGGACAGCCAGAGGGAAGAGTACAGATAACCAGCACAAATCTGCCTGAGTTATTTTTGTGTGATGGGAAATGGTCAGCTTTTTGAACTAAATCAGTGTAACCTCGTGTGCTGGTGCAGGGCAGAGCTGACAGTGTCTGTAAGAACAAGTCAAAGGATGGAGGAGCAGTTGAGAGGAGTCCTGGTACAGTGCTGTTCATGCAGTGGGGAAGTCAGACACGTCTCTGAAAAATTATTCCTGAGGCTTGGTGGATTCAAGGCAATCTCAGTTTTGCTACAATTCTACATGGGGAATTTGTTGCATGTTTCACTGTATTCTCTACTGTCTGTGCTGTCAGGGGTCTCAGGGAGCTGCATGGAGCAGTGTTTAAAGCAGCAGTTTATCTATGATGTGGTGATCTAAAGGCTTTTTATGTTAAGGGAGGTGTAAGACACTGCCTGGGAACAGTAAGAAGTCTGTGGTAGGTGAGTACTTTTGAACATCCTTGTCTGGAGACAGTTAATGAGCAGTGTGGTGTAATTATGTTTCAGGATTAGGATGAAGATGAGCTGTGCTGCATTTGGAGCTGTCTATTTTCAGGCTGCCAATATACCGCTTCATCACATTTAGTTTCTCTTTTGTTCAGTCCTTCGGTGACCAGAGAGGCACAATTCTCTCTCTCTTTGGTCATTTAGGGGTGGTTACTTGGCATGGACATGGGCTGGGTGAGCTGAGGTAGCTTTCAGCAATGGTTTGCTGGTGTCTGTGTAGCATCACCCGTCCTTCTGACCCACCAAAATGGGGAACATTTTGGAAACAAATCACGGACAGAAGTGCCAGGCAATTGCTTCCCTGTTTTGGGAAAAAGGCCATAAAATTTCATCTCTCTACATTCACATCTGGATCATCTGATGAACTCTGGGGCTAAGCCTATCCCCAGGAATTTAGCCAGGGCCCCAGCATAGGGCAGAGCACAGAATGTACTGACCACACCTCTGAGATTTCAGTCAATGGACCATAGTCTGGTAAACAACTGATTTCTCGTGCATTTTATACACCCATATGCTCTCTCTGTGTTGCACATAGCAGTAGAAGAAAGAAAGTTGAAGGGTTATGAAGTGTAGGGTGACACAGACTGTCGCCTGAACGCATGACCAAGCATCAGCAGGTTTAGAGACAGCAAGGGATCAAACTGGCAGAGGAAGGATCTTGTGCTGATCCTACACTTGCTGTTGTACCACCAAGCAATTGTAGATGCCACAAGAACCAAGGTACCTTCCTTTGTTGGTCTCAGTGCAGAGAGCTGTGGTTGAACTCAACAGTTCATGGACCTGAATAGAGACAAATTACTTTCTTGGTCTAGACTGAGGATTTGGTAAGGACAGATTTGTGGAAGTGCTTTGATATGGTTGCTGAGAGGTCCTTAGGCTGTGATCAGGCAGCTGGAGCAGGAATTCTGGGTTCTCTTCCAGGCTGTCACTGGGTAGGTCTGGGCTCACAGAGGTGTTGCTGAGGTCCTCCAGGTCTGATGCCAGCAATGTCAGCCCACCTGCAGGGCCATGAGTGCAGTGTAGCTTACCTAAGCTTTTATATGTATAATTACATTTATATTTTAGGTTTTCCACGTAAGTCAGTAGGAATCACTGTGGTCTGTATTTATTTTTGTGGCATTTGGGGCAAGTAATCTTCGTGTGAGATCAAAATTCTCTTTTGTTTCTGAATTGAGTGCTGTTGGATGTATGGTAACTGAATGGAATTTAAACTTTAAAAAGCTTATTTTTTGACAGTAAGGTTCAGCATCTTTTTCTGAGGTAGATGGAATTTTGGCTTTTACATTCTTTTATATGGGCCAGTGTGCTCAGGGTGTAAAGCAACAAGACTGTCATAGAATCATCAGGGTGGGAAAGACCTCTGACATCACTGAATCCAACCAGGAACCCAGCACTGCCAAGTGCACTAAACCATGTCCCTAAGTGCCACATCCACACATCTGATGGTGACTCCACCAGTCTCCCCTGTACAGCTGTATATTGTATTATCTAAAACACCTGTGCTGCCCTCGGAGCTGGTGAATTGTTGAAATCAGGCCTTTAAGGCTTTTTCCTAAATCCAGTGTCCCCTTCAGCTGCCAGCCAGCCCAGCAGTGCAGTGTTTCACCTTCTCCCCACTCCCTGGCACACTCCTCCCTGCCTCAGTAAAATGATATTGTATCTCAATAACCCATGCCTTTGATTCATGATTGTGCCTTCACTTTGCTGAGTTCTGAAAGGAATTGGAGAGGTTATTAATGACACACAGTGATCACACAGCAAGTTAAAGCCTCTTGCTAAGTGAAATTTGAGGGAAAAGCATCCAGCTTTTCAATATTTCGCAGAAACGCTTTATGTCTCTTTTCATTTGCAGCCAGACAGTTGCAAATTACATAAAATTGCTCCTGAAGAAGAAGAGGAAGAAGAATAGAGGGAGGAAGTGGAGGGGGGGAGGTTTAAAAAAGTAATTCTTTCGGCAAGGTACAGTTACAGTTTTATTTCTATGCAGAACAAAGAAAGGCCTGCTGAAAGGTAGGCAAGTAAGTGGCAGAAATTGGTATTGATCCAAGCTGGGAATATGGACAGTTTAAGAGCAGTGATGAGGGTACTGAAATGTGGCTACATCATAGGGAGAACTCATGGATGCAGGGACACAGGAATGGAAAATTACAGAGAGCAGCAGCATGAGAGCAGAGAGAGACTCTGGGAATGCACCAGGGGTTGAGATGCTGCAGCACTAATTCAGGTGGTTGGGCACCAGGATTAGTGCAGAGACCCAGCAGAGCTCGAGCAGAGGGCATCCCTGTGGGCAGGCTGTGTCCTGTGCTGCCAGGAGCAAGGGCTCCCCTGGGCCATCTGTCAGGATCCACAGCCCGTGGTGGTGGGAGGGAGCACAGGTGTCTGGAGGGACTTTGGTGGAGAGGGCAAAGCATCTCATTCTTCCCTCCCCTCTTGTTTGTGCAATGCTGGTGTGAAGCCAGCCTGGACCAGTATTTCTCAAAGTTTCACCTGGTTTAAATGTTTGGCCGAGGTTTGAAGCTAGTTCCCACTTGTTAATCTTTGCAGCTGCAACCCTTGAACAGGGCAGAGTGGAGAAGTTTTTCCCATGCCCATCCTGCAGGTTTGATAGACAGTACCAGCACGTTCCTGAGAGCCATGCAACATCAGTTAGCAATACAGAGAGCATGCCAAGGCTATCTCATGGAAATGGCAGCACCAGGACATGAAGGTGCTGGGCTAAAGCAGCCCCTGGGCAAGAAGCAGCAGAAGTGTCTGTTCAGTGCAGAGGGAATTGCAAATGCTTGTGCTGTTGAGGGTTTGGCTTGAGGGGCTGAGAACTCTCAGTGAGGCAAGGCAGCTGCCCAGTGAAGTGCCTACACTGAAGAGCAAGCTGTCAAGGCAGACATTGCCTTCTGTTCCCTATGGAATTAGAAGAGCCGTGAAACTAAAAATCAGCTGTTCTGCATGCTGACCGAGTGGACACAGGCAGGCTCTGTCCTGTGCACAAGGGGTCTTCCTTTCTCCAGAGAAATTGCTGCCCTTTGCACAGCCAGGCCCTGGCATCTCCTTGCAGCACAGAGCTTTGACTTTTGCCTCGCAGAGCTGGCTCTTCCCTGGTGATCTCCCTTACCTGTGCTTGTGAACACACCTCTACCTGCACAGACCTTCGTCTTTGCAAAGGCACCACCCTCCTGAGCAAGGCTCCAAATTCCCACCTCCGTGGGGTCATTTGGGCTGTGTGCCTGCGCACAAGTGTTCATGAATATGGATGTAGATGGGATCACAGGATAATTTATGGTGGAAGAGACCTCTGGGGTCTCTGCTTCAACCCCACTCAAAGCAGGGCTGACTACACCAGATCACTGAGGGCCTTCTCCAAATGAGATCTCACTGTCTCCAGGGGCATCCTGCAGTCACCTGGGGCCTCTTTTCTAGTCTGCCAGCACCCCTAAAGGGAAACAGCTTATCTCAAATCAGCCCAGAACTGGCTCACGGGATTCATTTGGTGGTGCTGGGGCTTGGGCCCGTTTTGGGTGGATTTTCCCGTGGGTGCGTCATTATCGCCGGAGGTTTTGCTCCGCTCGGATTGTCGGTGTTAGTGGTTGCCAAGGGAACCGGCACAGCCGCTCTGTGTGCAGGCAGAGGGTCCCTGTGCCTGGCCGTCTCTGTTACATCAGCAGAGATGTCTTTTCCTGGCCACTGTCATTACCCTGCCGTGGGGCAGGAGAAGGGCACGGCTGCAGCAGCCCAGTGGCAGCTTGTGAACCTGCCAGCACAGCCAGGAGAGGCTTTTGCAGGCTCTGCAGAGCTGCTGTGTCCATCAGCTCAGACACCTGCTGCCCCAGGCTCTGCCCTTCCCTGGTTTCCTGGGGTCCTTGGAGGCTGCAGCTTGTGCACGGAGAATCACCTGAACGTGCTCACGGGACCAGTGGGCACAGGGAGAGGCACAGGGTGCTGGGTGTCTTTTCCAGTGGGAAGATCAAAGCCAGCTGAGTGTGGCGCTGGTCCCAGCTTTTCCCCATGCAGCTTTCTTGCACTTGCTCAGAGTAACCTGGTGGCCCATCTCACAGCATCTTACTCCTGCTTTTTGCAGGCTTTAAGCCTCAAGCATTCCTTAGGCCTGCTAAGCACTTTCTACCTTGGTGGGAGTGACAAATGTGGCAAGTCTTGGGCAAGTCTGCCTCTGCTGAAGCTAGGTCCTGCAGCTGACATGGGACTGTGGGTCTGAGCACCCAGCTGTGCCTGGCTCCTCAGGCCCATGGCTTTCTGGAGGCCAGAACGATCTCTTGTGGTCTTGATGAACTTTCTTAGGGAGTTTTTGGGTTTTCAGTTTCATCAGTCCTTCGACAATCTTCCTTGCTCATGCAAAAAGACATAATTGAGCCATACAGGCAGGAGCTATGTGGTTTTTACTCTAGGATTTACATCCTGCTTCTGCCACAGGCTTTCAGTATGATCTTCATTGCCACATGCCTCGATTCCTCCACCTGGAACACACTGCTCATAATTATCCTTGTCTCCTCCACAGTGGGATTGAATGAGGTGAATTCATAAGCAGCCTTTAGAGCTGTGCCAGAACTTGGTACTGCTGTTGCTCGTGTTTCTGTGTGAGACAACTCCCCTTTCTCAGGGGAGGATGGTTCTCCTGGACAGGACTAAGGCACACTGAGATATCAGAGGGAAGATGCAAGTAGGATACTCGAGCACTGACACTGGCACCAATCCATCCCTGCTTGCATTCCCGATCAGAAACGGAATCCAAATGAACAAATTAGCATTTAGATTTGTGTGCTCTGCCCAGTTAGAAGTGATTATGATCATTCAGGCAGGGCATTTTTAACTGCCCAGAGGAGGACAAGCCCACAATTTGTAAAGCTGAAGAGCCCAGGACCTAATTCTGCCAGTGGCTTTGGATGTCTTTTGGTTCCTGCCGTCCCAGAGGAGCCAGCCTGTATTGTGTGTTTCATACACTGTGCTTCTGACCCTCTTAACACTGTGAGGTTCCCCTGCATTGCACCTAAGGGGCTATTTTACATCACTTACTCGTAATTAATAGAGAGGCTTGCCCTGCTGTCCCAGGGGGCTTTTTCCTTCTATCCAGCTTTTGCAGTTCGAAAGCTGAGTAAGCGGGATTTGGGAGTCACTGTGTCTCCTTGAAGAGCAGGGCTACCAGATTGCTGAGCTGACTGACGGTTCATGCTGGGCACTGATTAAACACGGGGAGCCAGTTCACCTCCAGAACTCTTTTTTTGGGGTGTGGTGAGAGAAGTGGTGTATTTTGGCCTTGGTGAAACCAATAGCAAAGCTTCCTCTGACTTTAGGAGTGCCAGGAATTTTCCTTTGATCCTTAATCCCAAGAGTCCTGCAAAGGTGGGGAGCATTTCCTCAAAAGCAGGGAGGAAGCCCAAACAGAGCGGAGTTCCCTGCTTCTCTGTTCTGCCCAGATCCCGGGGATGGGGTGGGATGTCATCCAGACACTTCTCTGCAAGGCCTCTCAGCCTTGCCTCTTCCCTGGAAGTCCCTGGGCTCCTCTGGACTGGAGTGATTCTCCCTGTGGGTATCTCCTCACGGCTCCCAGAGGGCTGCACAGGACATGTTGCTGCTGTGCTTTGTGTAACGCTCCCGAGGTTGAGATGGCCTCGTCCCCATCTGGCTGCCCCTTTGCTTCCCACCAGTAACCCCCCAGAAAGCCAACAAAGGCTGCAGGCTTGTGAGAGGGACAGTGATGCAGGCAGGGAAACGTTGTCTGTGAGAGCTCTGAGCGGGGTAGGGACAGCTGTGTTCAGGAAGTTGTGTATGCAGCCAGGAGGGAAATGTGAGAGAGAAGCTGGAGCAGGGCAGTAGGAGCTTTGCTGCCCATCTGGTGCCCACTGCTGCTCCAGAGGATTTCTTGAGTGCAGTGGGTCATGGAGCTGACAGCCCATGGAGTGTCAGCAGCAGCGGGTAGGGAGGACCCTGAAGTGTGAGGGTGAGGGACTGGGGCAGGGGGTGTTTGGCCCACGGTGTCCTGCCAGCATGTGCTAAATGTAATGTGATATTCTTAAGAAACGAAGACTAATAATGCTCAGCTGAATAATTTAACAGGGAAGATGAAGCTCAGCTTGTGAGGCAGGTGCAGGCTCATGAATCATTTGCTCGAGTTCTCCGTCCTACACGTGTGCTCACCTCTGTGCTCCTGTGTGGTGAAAGGCATCCATGTCTGTGCATGTGCATCTTCTCCACTCTGGAAATTTAAGGCAGGCGCGTCCTGACTGCTGGATTCTGGGCCCAGCTGAGTATGTACAGATAGAGTTTTCTTACTCGTGTGTGCTCTCTGACTACTGTGCAGCCTCAGGTGATGACTGGAAGCCAGGAGAATTTGTACTTCCAGAGTTTGCTGTGTAAGCCAGAAGCAGTTAAGTCCTCCCTGCTGTCCTGTTCCTCTCTTTCTCCCTTGAATGGGAGAGGTAAAGCTTGACCATCCTTACTGTGTGTTCCTGTAGGGGACAGAGCTCTTTGTCTGAGACCTGTATACAAAGTTTAGGACCCCCCAGGGACAGTTCTCAAGAGGCCTTGAGACCCATGGAGTTGAGTTAAAGCTGCTGTGGACTCCCTCTGCTTGAGAGGCCTTTGATAATTTTTCATCTTTGGTGGCAACATGAGACTGGGAAGGATTAAAGTGGTGGTGTCCTTCTTCATGGAAGCCTCGTGAGTGACTGCTTCTGTGCAAGGAGGGCCATGGCTGCCTCTGCCTCTGCTGGGAGACCTCCCTTTTCAGCAAGAAGCAGGCAGGCAATCCTGCTGCTCTTCTCCAAGCCTCTGCATCTGGACAAATTGCTTGTATCTTGTTTTCTTCTCTTTACCCATATCTTCCAGAGCAGATGACAACCAGCCCAGGGACCCCACCTTAGGTTGATGGGCGTCTCTCAAAGTCACTGGAGCTGGCAAGGCCTCTGAAAATGGGCAGCCCTTTGCTGAGGGCTTGGTCTGGTATGGGCAGAGGGAAAGTCTTCCTGTGCTGTTTCAGGTGGGAAGAGAGGAGCTGTGGTTGCAGCTGGGAGGTGCAGGGCAGCCTTGCTCTCTCTTGTAGCCCCAGCCAGGAGCTGCCTCCAGGTTTGCACCAGTGCTAACCCACATCACTGTGCTGGCACTGCCACCTCTCCTGCCAGGGCATCGTGCTGTGGCCCAGCTGTGGGCACATCACCTCACCTGGTCAGTGGCCCAGTTGTGGGCACATCACCTCATCTGGTCAGTGGCCCTGTGGGATCACCACCCCTGAGGTCAAGTCCCTGGGATGGGGGAAAGGATAGAGATGGACAGATGGGTAGAGGGGGCCCCTTCCCCAGAGATCATATCAAAATGTCTCTTTTGTGCAAAGCAGAGGGAATGCCCCCAAGAGCTGGTTTCCATGGCAACTGCAAATGTCAGGTTCCATGTGGTGAATAACCGTTTCCATGACAACACCTCCTTTATCCTAGGTGCTGGGAGCTGGAGTGACAGCCCTGTTGGGGGAGGGGACAGGGAGATGGCCTCAGGTACTTAACCTCCCCCTCGTCTCCCCCCATCCTTGCCGACTCCTCGCCCTCAGCCCCTGCATCCCTGGGAGGGTGGTGCTGGCTGTGTGTGCACTGCATTTCCACAGCATCCCTTCCGCCCCTCCTACCCCCAAATGGCTTTGGGGCTTTGGCTTCCTCACAGAAGCTGAGATCCAAGTCTGTCCCTCTGTCTCCCTCCCCATCAGTTCAGTTAGTTTAGCCCTGGTTTTGCATCCTGGGTAGAAACAAAACTATTCCTCGGTGCTGGGGGAGCAGTGGGATGTGACGTGGCCAGCTGCCTCTCCTGGCTCTGCACGGAGCCCTCTCTTCTGAGCACACATCTGGGCTGCCTGCCCTCTCCCACTCAGCCTGCTCCCCCAGCTCTGCCAGCCTCAGCTCACACAGGCAGGCTGCCAGGGACCGTGAGCAGTGACAGCAGCCTCTCAGCAAGGAAATTGGAGGCTGTGTGGAACAATCTCTGACCGCAGACTCCTGAACCCCTGCCCCACAACCCACTCAGCTCAGGAAAGAGGTGCCAGGCCCTTGGCAGCTCCTGGGGGGAGCAGCAGCCCGGAGGCTGGCAAGTTCCAGTGCTGCAAGTGCTGGGGCCACATGGCAGCAACAGCAGGATGTCGGGAGCTCTGCAAATCCATGCAGCTGATCAAGAGTGGGAAAAGGACCTGCAGCGTCTCCTTCCCTAAATGATTCAGCAGCTCTTGGGGGATGGAGGTTGTTGTCTGTCAAGGTGCAGCACGGCGGCAGCTTGGCCTTCCTTTGGGGAGCTGCCAGCCCATCTCTGGGGCCATTATCAGCAGCCCCATGATCAATCCTTGAGGCAGGAATTGCGTGGGCCTGCTCCCAGCCTCTGTTCATCCTGCCTGAGGTCCATCAGTTGGAAGAAGCCCGCTCACAGCCCCCAGCTGCCAGCCTGTGTGCCATGCCATGCCAGCCTGTCACCTCCTGGCTGGCGCCTCTGTCCTGCGAACTGCAAAGCTACCTCACGGATTTTCTCCAGCTGTTGGGAATGTGGGCTCTGCCTCTGGTTTCTGGCCAGTCTGGCTCAGCCACCACTTGGAGACTGACAGTCCTCCACATCCTGCATGCTGGCTTCTAAACACATTGCAGTTGGTGACTTTTATGGGTTGATTTCATTTTCTGTTTTGTTGCTGTTTTTCCTCAGGGGTTTCCTAAGAGCGGGGGCAGACTATGGCTGGACCTGCAGCTCGTGTGCAGGCCTTGCCTGCGATATTCTGATTGTTTTTTATTATGAATGTCACTGATTCAGGTCACTGTCAGCCTCTGTGAATAATGCTGAGAGACATGGAGTGAGATGTGCTGTGAATGTGGAAATCTGCCCTGTGCACCATTCCTTGGAGGATATTCTGGTGCAGTTGGATCGTGCTAGCTGGGAAAGGAGGCTACAGCTTGTCAGCTGCCTCTCTGGGCAGCACAGGACACACAGACCTGCCAGCAGATGAGTTTTGCCCTGCTTTTCAAATCACACAGTTAAAGCTGTGGGTTCCTTAATGCAGCTACTTCTGTCTTACCTGGAGAGTCCCCACACCATGTGAGCTAAGCTACCCTTCAGGCTTGTTTGTGGTTGGAGTATTGCTGATGACACTAATGGCTGCAAGAGAAGGAAAAACCTCTTCTCCACACCCAAGCGAGAGGAGTTTTGCCACTTTCAACCTCAGCACTGCCCCTGAGGGCCAGAGATGAGAGATGTTGCTGGAGAGCAGCACTGCCCTTCTCAAGAGCTACTGTGGTGCACGGAGCTGTCTGCGTGAGGGCTGGGGAAGGGGAAACACGGCATGCCTGCTTGCTGTGCAGCTTCTAGCCAAGTTCAGAGGCAGTGTCTCTTCCCTGCTGCAAGGACAGTAAGTGGCTCAATTAGGTGACGTGGCCATGCCTGCACTGAGTCAGGGCAGACACAGGGAGAGCTTCCAGGCACAGTCTCACCTCAGGCCACCCTGACCACTGCTCAGGCTCCAGTCACATGGTGATGAGCTGCTTCCTCAGAGTCCTTTCTGTGCCACTTGCAGCACCCGAGGAGGCAGAGGTTTATGCATGGTGGGCATTTCCAGGAGAGCTGTTCTCTGGGGCGAGCAGCTGAGCAGGGAAAAGCGCCAGGTTTCTTTTGGAAAGAACGGTCCCTTCTTCAAGGGTACTGGTTGCCATCACAATGTGTTGGTTTCCCTTCTGCCACTCTCCTGCTGCCCTGTTGACAGTGCCTCTAGCAGCGTGTGCTGGGCAGTGGGCCAAGCAATAACCTCTGCATTTCTCTTCCCTTGCAGATGGCGCGTCCGATCCAGGTGAAGCCTGCGGACAGCGAGAGCCGTGGAGGTAGTTGTCATCTCTCCTTGCTTCTCCTTTGGTGGCCCTGTACTTGTGAGGGGGACCAGGAAAAGAGACACAGGGTCCTGATCCTGCCTCCCTCTGTATGAGGAGAAGTCTGTGTGTGGCAGAGATCTGGGGGGCAGGAGGGCAGGGTAGGGACACAACTGGACACAGCAGGCAGCTGACAGCACACCAGGTCCTGAGGGTGATGATGTGGCTGCCCCCTCCACCCTCTTTCCCAGCTATCTGAGGGTGCCATCAGCCTGGCAGTATCTGTCCCAGGACATTACTGAAGCAGAGCTGTGTGGCACTGGGGCTCCTGAAGCCCTTGGGAAGAGGTTCCTTCATTCCTACACCTGATCAGCCCAATAAGAGCCAGATCCCTGCAGCAGCACTGGCTTTTTAACGTGTTCAGCTCATTGCTCTGCAGCTGATTCTCCTGTCTGCAGCTCCCTCCACTGCCTCCCCCATCACTGCTGAGCTGTCTCAGCCCTGCCACTCTCAGTCCTGCAGCAGCCCCCAGCACACTGTCAAGGCCAAAATGCTGTTGCAGAAAAGATCACACGATGGGGAAATAATGTCTGAAGGGAAAGGATCCTGAGATGGAGGTGCTGTCAGCCTGCAGGGGACCAGCTTGGTCTGAGCAGCATATACTGAGAAGTTCAGAGCTGGAAGGTTGGGAACAAGAGAATCTGGTAATTTAATGGGGAGCTCTCAGCAGCTCAAATTTCTCCTCCAGGTGGAGAAGGTTCACAACTTCAGCCCTTTCCAAATCCATTCCCTCATTTTGGTTCTTTTCCTTGCCTTACTGGTCTATTTCTTTTCCTTTTCTCTCCATTCCTACCTCTGCCTCTCCATGCTCTGTGCTGTTGGTGCTGCCCCTGAAAGCAGTTTAGCAGAGGCCAGGGGAGGGTTTGTGTGCTGCTGTCTGTGCTGTGGGACAGCATGTCCTGCATGCTTTGTTTAGATTTGGAAGGCTTTTATTTTAAGTTTCCAAACAGTTTGTAGTGACTGAGAGTTATTGCACTGTCAAGAACATGAGATATATTTTATAATATTTTATATGAATATATTTATGGTTGTGTGATCCTCCTTTAAAAAAATGTCTGAGTCAGAATCTGTAACTTTTGGTTGTTTACTAACTTTTACTGAACTCTGGGCATTTTACTTCAGACCCTTGGTTTAGGGTAGAGTTTAAGGTCCTTATCTGTGCAATAGACAATAAAAAGAGACCAGAATCTTCAGGGTATTTCACTCTCCCTGTTGAAAATGATGCTATGAATGGATGAGAGATCCTTTAGATATGCCTGCAGTGGGTGTAGAGGGGGCTGGCTTCTCACTGACACCTCAGATTGCCTCTAGATTCAACCATAGGTGGTCAATCCTTCTCCTACCATGTTGATTTTAAAAGAAAAGGTTTTTTCTTTTAAAAGAAGTCTTTTTGCTGACGAGTGCAGCTCTGGAGTCTCTGGTGTCTAATCAGGGCTGAGGCCATCTCTGCATCTCTCTTTTGTTGGTGGGGCACTACTGGGGACTCTTCTATACACCCCCACCTGGTGTTAGGTGTTGGGATGTGGCATCTCTGATGCCTCTGTCAAATCGAGCTGAAACAGGTCAGCAGGTTAAAAACCAGGGTGCTGCTTTGGAAACAAGCTTTTGGTCAAGGCACTGGACTCTGAAATCTCTAAGCTTATGAAAAGTGCCACATTCCCTAATGATTGCAAGTGTCAACACATCAGCTCTGCTTCCCATGGACAAGAACAGTAATCTTTGGAGTCTGAACACCTGTCTCCTGCAGCCTGTGCACCTCCCTTCAGGCTCATTGCAGAGCTCAAAAACAAGCAGCTCCCACAGGATCCATGACAAACTGGATTTTTTCCTGAGGCAGGAGCAGCATCAAGACAGCACCCTGTGTTTGTCTGAGTCAGGCTGCTCTTCTGAAACGTTTCTGTCATGATGCTCCACTTGTCAGAGGAGTGGCTGAACAACTTTGCAGATATGGGAAGAGCAATATCCCTATAGCAATAGGCCCCGACTGGCAGGAGCTAAAAGAAAGATTTGGGGCAGGGCAGAACTGTATGGATTAGGAATTTATCAAGGGAATAAGGGATTAGGAATTTATCAAGCTGCATGCATCAGTGAGGCACTGCTCTGCACTATTCTTGAAGGGAACCTCTTTTATACTCACCAGGAACTGACATTTCTCAAGTGAAGCACCCTGATTTAAGTACATGAAGTTAGAGCACCAGAATTTGTCTCTTGGTCTGAGAGATGCTAATTTTTCTGCCGAAGGGGCAGTTTTGGCCAAGCCCTGCAGGGGCTGCGTGGGGATATCTGGATGCTCAGTGTTCCTGCACCCTGCAGAAGAAATTCACCACGAAAAAGTTGCCGCCTGCATTAGTTCCGAGTGGGACTCGTGATTCTGGGCCAGGCACTGTCAGCTTTTCCCTGCTCTCTGCTGGGAGCCTGGCAGTGCCAGGACGAGGTGGAGCAGAGGGGGCAGAGGAGCTGATGTGCTTGTCCGGAGCGCTGGGCTGCAGTGATGGGGCATGACAGGTAACCCGAGCCGTTCTGCACTGCCCAGGGACGAGGAAGCTCTCTCTGCTTCCCAAGATTTGCTGCATCCCACCCGCAGCCAGGAGCAGGCTTCCCTCTCTCCCCGATCCCGGCTGCTGCCTGCTGTTGGCCAGATGACCTGAATTCACTGGCTTTGTACGAGCTGTGTCCAGTGCTTGTGTGCTCTCTCTTGGCCGTAGCATTTGGCCTCAACCCCTGGCTTTTTCCCGTGGTACCTTCATCAACAACGTGCTCTGTGCTGCCCCCCCTCCTGCTGCCTGCGCGGCTGCCGGTGCCCAGAGCATGTTTCCATGGGAACTCGACAGTCAGAGATCAGAGTGAAATTTCCCTGCTTGCTGGACAGCACGGGAAATTGCCAATCAGAGGGTGAAAAGCAGGAGCTGTAGAGAAAGTGAAGGGGAAAACAGCAGGAGGGGAGGGTGTGTGGTGCCGAGGAGGGGAGAGGAGATCTTCCAGCACTGCAGGAATCCCTGCTGTCGAGCTGAAGAATGATGGAGCTGATGACCTGGGAATGCCAACGGGTTTGGTATCAGCCCTGAGAATGCCAGAGGGTTTGGGATGGATGGCTTTAGGATCACAGATCAGGTGAAAGGGTTTGACAGCAGATCAGGTGAAAGGGTTTGATAGCAGATCAGGTGAAAGGGTTTGCAGCGTTCCAGCCCGGCTGGGGAGGGATGAGTCAGCCTGGATATTGTGGGAGAACAGCCCTATTTGGAAGCTGACGGAATCGAGAGGATCCCGGATCGTGGGTTGGGCTCCAAGATACAGAGAGGGAGAGGTCAGCAGCAGAAGAGCCCTCTCACAGGTCCCCAGCTGCCACAGAGGCATCCAAAGGGAGCAGGCTGGATCCCTTTCCTATGTGCAGTCCTTGGAACTGGGCTGTATGAAGCAGGATTCACTGTGAAAAAAATCTTGTGTTGTCAGTGATTTCATTCCCTTTTACTATTGCCGTTCTGGGCATTCAGAAAAGATTCCAAACCCATAGGTGTGTGTATTTATATTTGCCTTTATAGCTTGAGTCCCCAGGGTGTCACAGTTTTAACCTGTGCTGCACAGCCAGGAAGACTGGCATTTTTTTTCTTCCAAATTCCAAAAAGGAAAGCTGAAATTCCCACATGAAGGCAGGACTTCCAAAAGGTTGTGCTAGTGAGCCCTGTCAGACAGCAGAAGATCTATAAAACTGCAAGGATGGAGCATTCACCTTTCAATGGACTTTTCCCAAAGGGCGGGGTAAAGAAAAATGCTTTTGATTCAACAGAAATGGTGTGAGGAAGAAACCACAGGAATTACCCAGGAAATGTGAGGGCTCTCTGAAGGAGAAAATAATGAGTAACTCGTAATTTGATGTTGATTTGATTGCAAGTTGTAGGATAACTGGCTTTCCCAGATGTCTCAACACCCCCTGCCCCCCTGCCCCAGGCAGCCAGGGGTCCCTGAAGAGAAAGGCAAAACCATCAGCTGCATTTCTGGCTGTCAAAGCTCAGCCCACAGTTATTTGCTTGCTCGTTCAAAGAACAGAGGATTATTTCACAGCACCTAGAGTCACCACAAGTGTTTCCCAGTGTACTTCTCCCCTTTGTTGATGATTTTTTTTAAGGAGTTCATCGTGTTTGCCACCTGAAGGCTGCAGCGTGGTGCACCTGTCTGAGATAAGGCCTGGTTGCAGCTGCAATGGAGATTCGGGGTAGAGGAAGGGGGAACCCCACAGAGCTCCAGTGTCCCCTGCCATGGCCAAGCTGGGCTCACATCTGGCACCAGGTGATGTCAGTCAGAGCACAGAGCTGCTGCTCCTTTAGTTTTCATGCTGCTCTTCACTGCCCAGTAAATCTGTTCCTGTCCCTTTTTTTTCACCCCCCCTCTTCCAGTCAGATTTTTCATCTTCTCTATGTGCTGTTTTTTGGTTGGTTTGACCACCAGCACTTCTGAGCTGGCCCTTGTGGGGGCAGGTGCTGTCTCCCTGCTCAGAAGGCAGCTGTACAGCACCTGCTTTATCAACTCCTGTGCCTTGGCTGGGGATTATTGGGCATCACTGATTTGAATGGACTCGATCAGCTGAAATAATGTCTCCAAAGGCAGCCATTGCCACGCAGGTGCAGGGAGAAATGTAGAAAGAATCACAAGGAAAACAAAAGAGGATGAAATTCCCATGGGTTTAGTTACCCAGGGAATCATTAGAACGGGGAAGCTGGGAAATTTGGCCTTTAAAAAAATACACAAAACCGTGTATTTCAGCCACTTCTAGTTGTATAAATCAGGAGTATCTGTTTGGGACTGAGTTAAGAGCCTGGGCTGTAGCACTTCTAACACTTTCTGTGTGTGGTGGACACAAGTGGCACATGTCTGCCTGGGGCTACAGGAGAGCTGTGCCTGGCTGAGCCTGTGCTGGGCCCTGGGGCGGGGTGAGGTGACTCCCTGCGGTGTCTGTCTGCACATTCCTCTTGCTCACTAAGGAATTTCGTTCTGGAAGGCATCCCCGGGGGCTGGGGATGTACAAGTGTGTTCCTGGGCGTGTGTGGGCCTTTGTGCTCATCCATTAGTGCTGCGTGTGTGCATCTGCTTTTCTGTGAGGGACACATGGCACGTGTAGGTCCTGCCCGTGTGTGCTGCTGGGGTGTGTGTACCTGGCTGAGCAGCAGGGAAGGTGCCTTCCTTCCTTCCTTCCTTCCCCGGGTGGGGACCCATCCCCTGAGCCAAGGGGAGCAGGGACTGGGGCGAGCCTTGGTGACAGTGTGAGTGTGTCATGTGCCATGCTTGCCTGCCATCCGTACACAGCACCCCCCCGGAGCTGCTCTGCTGCTGTAGCTCCAAGACCTGTTGTTTTTCAGGTCACTGCACTCTCAAACAGAGAGCAGCTCCCTTGCTATTGCCCCTGACGTGCGTCACATTGCATTGGTTTGTTTGGAGCCAGCCCCTCTGATCCTGTCGCTAACAATAAGGAATCCTCTGGCACTGCTGCTCCAGAGCCACATCCCATGTTCCCTCCTGTGGGTCGTGTCTCCCCACGCAGATCTGGGGCAGTGGGGGAGGGTGAGCTCCGGAGCTGTTTCCCGGCAAAAATGGAGATTGGGCTGGCGTTTAGGCTGGGATTTCAGTGTTGTGCTGTTTTACTGCTGTTCACGTCAGTCTGGGGAGGATGCTGCCCCAAACGCTGCTGTGTTTGTGCTTGACTGGACAGCATCAGGCATGGGATGGGCCCCTGTGGGTGCTGATGGGGGGAGAGAGTGGGAGAAGGCACTCTGCACCTTGCTTGCCTCCACACTTACCCATCCCAACAAAACCGTAATCCTCACTTCTCTCTTCTGAGGAGGAACCCAGAAGGACTGTGAGCTCAAGGTCCTGGATGTGTTGGCCAGTCTTCCAGCTCCCTGCCAGTGTGACACGGGTACACAGCGCCATCACCATGGAGGTGATGGTTGGCCTTCACCCAACTGTCTGGTATTTGGGTGATCCTACAGTGAGGCAGATTGGGACCCAGGATGCCAGGGTTTATCCCAGGCCTTAGGAGACAGCTGGTTAGACTGGAGAGGCGAAGGGCAAATGGAAATCAAGATGCTTGGTTACATGGCAGCTAAGGAGGTGGTGGTCTTGGAGAGAAGGAAAAGGAAGCAGAAGTCAAAGGTCCTGGAATATATCACCCTGCCTGGGTTGCTCTGCTGTATTTCCTAAGGTACCTGTTGGACTTCACATGCTGATCAATAGAAATGGAATTCCCCAGACATTTTTTCTTACTATCATTTCTTTCAGATTATTCAAAGGAAAAGGCTAATGAATGAAAGGAAATTATTAATCCTTTGTTTTCCACTGGGGAGGGTAGGACAGGGGAAGCCACAGAAACCCTTGAAGGTGTGAGGATCTTGGTCAGACCCTGCATTCTCACCCCTGGAAGAATTTCAGCCAACAGCAAATCATTTCCATGCCAGGCATGTTTTTAACACTAGGCTGTTTCGTGCTTAAGTGTTCCTCTCCAGCTCTGGACTGCAAGCCTCATAGAAGGTTGATGTTTCTGTGTTTGCCCCTAGGGGACAGGAAGCTCTTTGTGGGCATGTTAAATAAGCAGCAGTCTGAGGATGACGTGCTCCGGCTCTTTGAACCATTTGGGGTCATTGATGAATGCACGGTGCTCCGTGGACCTGATGGGAACAGCAAAGGTGTGAACCCTCTGTGTGTCCTGCCCTTTGTCCCTGCTCTTTGAGTGCTCACCAGCCTCACCTTCCCACTGGGGCTCTTGTTCCCCTCCCTGTATTTACGGGAACCCATAAAACAGCCAGGAATAGGGAGCAGGAAGAGTCATCTGCTGCCAGGAAGGATTGGGGAAGGTGGGCAGAGACTGAGGGAACAGGAGGGGAAGCAGAGCACAGTGAGTAGCTGAGCTGTCAGGGTCACTCGTGAGCCTCTTTTGTCTGTCTGGGGCTGCAGGTTGAAGTGTTCGTACCCACAATGAGGAGTCCACAGAGAATTTGGGGAAGAGGTGATCAGGGGCAAGGGTGGCGATGGTGTCATCATCTATAAAGTATATCACTGAAGTAATAATTTGAGACCCTTCCTCTTTTTTCCAGGATAGAGGACTTGGGATGAGTCATCCTTTTTGTTCCCTGCTTCCTTGGGGTGGCTTTCCTTTGCCTTACCTGAGATACAGACACTGTCTCTTGCGTGATGGCACTTTCACAGCAGTCCTGTCACTGCAATCTCCTGTGCTCTTTCTGTCCCTTTCCAGGCTGTGCTTTTGTAAAGTTCTCATCTCACACAGAGGCTCAGGCAGCAATCCACGCACTCCATGGCAGCCAGACAATGCCCGTGAGTATAAGGCCAGGGGACCTACCCTCTTCCTAATCCTTGTCCCATTTTCCTGTTGCAGGGACCTCCCCACACTCTCCAAAAAACCACGACAGGTTCAACTGCAGCGTCCAGCCGGTGTGGTTGGGAGGTGTGTGGGTGTGTGTGCACATCTGTGCTCCACTCCTAGTGACCATCCTGTCCCCTGGGCTGCTGTTTGTGGCTGTGTTCATCCAGGCTGGGACTGACAGCACTCACAGCTGTAAAAGCTAAATAAAAGCCAAAAATCAGGCCTTGATTTTGTCTCGGAAACAGCTACCTGGAGTAGTTCAAAACTGAGCAGGGTGAAAGCTGACAGTTCAGCCACGTGGGTTCAGTGTCTGAGCACACTCCTTGGCTTCTTACTTAGGCGGTAGAGGAGGCCTCTGGGGCGGGCTGGGTGCGGGTGGGAACCCTTTGTGCTTGTGTGGGGTTGTGTAGCCATAGCTGGGCCTTCGTGTGCAAGTGGAGCTGCAGCTGTGGCCTCATCTCTGGCAATCTCCAACCTGAAACTGGGGCACCTCACGGGCAGGACAGTGCACTGCTGCAGCAGGGGCATTCCCAGCTGCCAGGAGCTGCTCTGCCTGTCCAGCCAGTTCATGATGATGGAAAGATGGTGCTTGTGGCCATCGATGCCCTGGGTGTTCCTGGCTGCACCATCACCCGGTGAATGCAGCCAGGGATGTGTGCATCCACGCAGGCAGCTGTGCGAGGCTCAGGTGTGAGGGGAAGGGTGTGAGAGGGAAGGGTTGGATGGACAGACGGATGGGGAGGGGCACAGCCCAGGTTCCAGGCAGCTCCCCAGCACCTCCATGCCAATATTTGCTCTTCTGCTCCTCTTCCCACTCCTCTCTGCCGCCTGTCCTGCCCCGTCCTCCCTTGCCTGACCGCTGACTCTCTGGCTGTCCCACGCCTCTTCTCTCCTGCCTCCTCTCTGTCTCCTCTCTCTGTGCCTAGGGTGCCTCCTCCAGTCTAGTGGTGAAGTTTGCTGACACAGATAAGGAGAGGACCCTCCGCCGTATGCAGCAAATGGTGGGGCAGCTGGGGATTTTCACTCCATCTCTCTCCCTGCCGTTCAGCCCATACAGCGCCTATGCGCAGGCTGTGAGTATCCCGCGGGGGCGGGTGGGGAACGCTGCCCTGCTGGCCCTGGGCAGCACCTGGGAGACCACAAACTGATCTCCTGGCAACTGTGGGAAAGCCTCCCAGCACCTCAGAGTGCTCCTGACTCGTTTCCCCAGTCAGCTGCCGTGTCTTGCACAGGTTTTGTGCGTTTTTCTCTTGGAATGGGGGGGCAGGGGAGAGCTGGGGCCTCCTCAAAGCGAGCCTGGGATTTCTGTGATGTGGAGGTGTTGGGAACAGGTCAGTCATGACCCAGTATCTTTCTGTCTTGTTTTGAGGACAGCTCAGAGCCATGGTTCCTGAGTGATGTCTGCCAGACATGTGATACCAACTTGTGAACCCTTCCTCTGGCTCTGTGGCACAAATGTGTGTCTCTCTGGTTTTGGAGCACCAGGAGAGCTCTGGGACCCAGCTTCATGAGTTTATTTCTCTGCTGAAATACCCAGGAGGGCCCTGTTCCCCCCAGCTGTCCTAGGCTCCCAGGTTTTCTCACTTGGCCAGTGGGACTGTGGGGTTTGCAAGATGCTGGACGGGGAGCAGTGGGTAGCAGAGAGCCAGAGGTGTTCCAGCAGCCTGGCTGTGCTTTGGGTTTTAGTGAGAGAACCTCCTTGCCTGGGAACCATGGTGGCAATTGCCACTGATGTTCGAGGTAGGTCCCAAACTCAACAAGTCCCACATCAGCTGTGGTGGAGCATCGTTTCAGCCTCCGTGGTGACTGCCATTTTCAGGTCTCCATGTGTAAAGTGTAAAGCCCATGGAAAGAGGCTCAGAAATTGCTCAAGGCATGAGAGATTCTTGTCTCGACAAAGAACTTGAAAGTAGATGCTGTTACTGAAAGTAATTTTCCAGGGGGGAGTGCGAATAAACCCGTTCTTGTAAATTTGGACACCTCTTTCTCCTCCGGCTTCAGCAGCTCCTTGATGTGCCTTCCTTTCATTCATGTGACAGAGAAGGAACTGTTTCTCATTTATTGGCTGTTTCCTCTCAAAGATTCCCCAGAAATTGCCAAATGCCTTTTAAGTGTGTGGCAAGAGTATGGATGAGAAAAAAGGAAATACATATGAGGCTCCATAACTTTGGGGAATTTTGCAAGCCAAACATAGAATTGGTCCAACACAGATTATTTGAAGAACCCTTTCTGACCAGGCACCATCTTTCACCAGGAACCTTCTTTTCTGTCCAGCCCAGGAGCCAGCTGCACCTGAGGTCAAAAGTTGTAGCTTATCTCAGCTGTGGGTCAGCCATGAGGTGATCATCCTGGTGTGTCTCCTGCTGTCCTAGAGATGGGCACGCAGTGGTGGAGAAGAAGGCAGGAATGGACCACACAGTGAGATTATGATGGCAGGAGGTGCTTTATCAGCTTGAGGTCCAGGCTGTGTGAGGAGGAAGAACAGCAAGACCTTCCAGACACAGTCTTTTAATCTTCAGTAGCTCCTGCTGATGACAAGAAGGCAGTCAGGTCTAAGCTGTGCCTCCTTGCTTATCTGCATCTTCTTTCTCCTCAGTTGTCTGTTCCTGTGCTGCTCTGTCTCTGATTCTTCACTGGCCTTCCTGCTCTGTGACTTTATTTTGGCTTTCCCCTTGACTCAAGACTCAGCCTGTCTCCCACTTTTTGGGGATTTTTTTCCTTCCTTTCCTTTTACTTTCCACTGGGTTTGGTTCTCCTTTTTTTTTCCCCCAAGGCACTGACCTCACACCTGACTGTTTCTTCTCTTGTGCCATCCTTGTCTTCGCTCTCCCTTCTGGAGGAGAGATCCCAGCCAGTCCTCATACACACACTGTCACCATCAGAGGGAGGGAATCAGCCCTTTGAAATGCCATCTATCATCTCTGGAAGTGGGGGCAAAAGAGAGGGATTTCCACGCTGAATTTCATTAGGGTTCCTCAAAATGCTCTGCCATGGGCAGCCTGTGGGAGCTGGGACCTCTGGTAAGTCAGGGCTCAGGGGAAGCCCAAAACCCCTCATGCCTTCTTGGTTCTGGGCTTGGAGGAGCAGATGCTGCACCCAAGGTTCCCCCCAGGGCTGGGAGATGCAGCTGACCACTGTGGATGTGGCTGAACCAGACTGAGAGGAGCAAGTGCTGCTGGGGTGAACTGGTGCATCAGAGGCACCACAGGTTCTTAGAGTCATAATTTATTACACACCAACTTGCTCTCCCTGTCCCCCACGGGGTTTGCTGCATTACCAAGCCAAAGTGGTCCCCAGGAGTTTAGGAAGAAGTTTGGAGCCTGGGTTGTTTTGTTTTTGTTTTCAGTTGTCTGTTTTAAATTTATATTAATAGCCATTTTCTTCATAAACTATCTCAAATTAAACATGAAATAATCATACACTAAGTTCAGTCTAAAGTTATTCAGATCTATGCAAATATGCAAAATAAGATACTTAAAATAGTCAAACAGTGCATCTTAGCTGAAACTGTAAGAAAAAGTCTCATCTGGGAAGTACAACTGGCTAAGCATCTGAAAGCAGTTTACTTCAGTGCTTAAATCAGATTTTGATCCCAGGTGCCTCTGCAAATGAGTTCATTTTATTCAACAAGTTAGTTCAGGTGGACTCAGGGAAATGTTTGGGAGCTGAAAAAAAATAATTATCAATACAAAAGAGGCCTAAAGTCTTAAAAAAAAGCGCCAGGGCAATTTACTAAGTGCTTATAATGCTTGAATATTTCTTGTATATCATAAATCAATTAGTTGCAAACACAAAACATAATTTGTTCACACCTCCCCCCCTTTTATTTCTGCTCTTATGGTTCATTATGGTAATTTTATGTAAGTGATGAGAACAATTCCAGAGTGCCAGTTTGGTGCTCGTGCAGCTGGATGGAGGCCTTGGTCCAGCCAGAGCCCCGCACAGAACAGGCATTAGTGAGGCAAGAGAAGATCAGTATTCACATAGTGAGTAGGAAACGTGTTGGTTCCCACACCCCTGAGTGGGGACGGTGGGGACAGGAGCAGGACCACGTGGGGGCTCTTGCACAGAGGCTCAGCAGGGCCCTGGGACCCAGGGAGGCCACGTTTGGCTGCAGTTCTGGCTTGGGGTGGGTGGCTCCCGGTGACAGGAGTGAGTCCTGCTCCAGGGGAGCCAAGGATGATGTGGTGGTGAACAGGGAGGTGATACCAGGGTTTTCCCTTTCTGGAATAGCACCTCTGTGCTGTCAGTCCCCCTGCCCGCAGAGCCCCTGCATTGGGACAGGCCTGGGAATACTCACCCATCCCCAGAAAGGGCTCGAGCCAGTTTCACCCCATGGCTTCACTTGTGCCAGCTTACAGAGGCAGCCATGCCATGAAATTCCTCTTCTTTTTATGCAAAACCAGTGATCAGCTTCTGTGTGGAGGAAACTGGGAGGTTTAGCTAGTCATGAACTTTTCACAGTTACCAGATCCTTCAGCTGAGCCCTGGGCCAAGCTGCCTTCACCCCTTTGTGAAGAGGTGGGTTCCTGGAGAGCTGCGTGTTTATGCTGCAAAGCAGACAGTGGGATGTGGCAATGTAAGGAAGATTTTTGTTGTTTTCTTGGGTTTTGCTTTGGGTCACCCCTCAGCACCTCGTGAGAATCTCTGGTTTCCTAAGAGCCATACCAGTACCTCCCCTGCTCTTCTTGTTTGATGTGAAGACAAAGCTGATAAAGGGGCTGGATTATTTTGCATCCAGAACTAAGTCTTTGTTGCCATTGCACTCTGAGGGAATCTTATGCTCTCAGCGATGGTCAAATAGGATGAGGAGGATTTTTTTCTTCTCTTAACCCTCGTCCCAACCTTCCCACCCCTCCTTGTGTACTGTGCATCTCTGCCTTGGCAGGTGTGTCCTGGCACCACGAGGAGCTGATGTCCCCTGGCCCCAGGGTGCAGGCCAGTGCCAGAGGACAGGCTGAGCTCAGTGGATCACGGGGCAGACCTCTGAGGGCAAAGCAGGCCACACGAACTGGGCCTGGGCACACACCTGGTTGCACGGCAGGGTGCCCATGCCACAGCGAGCCCTGTGTGTCTCCCAGCACCTTCTGCTCATTGAGGCTGGGCAAAAGCAGAGGGATTTGGACCCCGTTCCTTGAGGCAAAGCTGTGTTATTTAATATCTGGCCCAGGAGAAGTGACCAGGGAGAGGGGCCTGTGCCTGACAGTGGGCAGACGGTGCTGCTGGGTGCCAGGAGCACAGCCCTGCCCTGCTCCCTTCCCACTGAGGATCTCTCTGAGCTGAAGGGGCCTGTCCCGATGCCCTGGTGCCCAGCTGAGTGAGCTGAGAGCCCTTGAGGCTGCTGGCGCACGCAGAGGGCAAGGCTTGGGGGGTGCCCAGCCGTGGCCCTGGCTTTGTGGACTGGGATGCCCCCTGAGCTGTGTGCCCTGCCTGCAGGACGGGGAGCTGTGCCCAGCTCTCGGGGGCTCTCGCGGGTGGCCAGGCCGCTGTCCCACCTCGGCAGGGGCAGAAGCTGTGTGAGTACGTGGCTGCAGGGACCTCGTGGGCCCCGGGTGTGGGGACGGGGCCTGGGGAGGACAGCCACCAGTGCCCAGCCCAGCAGGTCTGGCGGTGTCGGGGGAAGCTCCAGGGC
>WEIT01006651.1:0-34712 GCA_013389985.1 Dryoscopus gambensis
AAGTTCTCACATTCCCCATGACTGCTCGGAGATAATAGATTGACCTCACAATGACAACAGCCCCATGGTCTAACAAATCTCTCAGCGTTTGTGGAGGTATCCCACTGGGACCTATGGACTTATATAGGCCCAGTTTTTAAAATATTCTCCAACCTGATCCTCTTCCACCAAGGGTCAAGATTTTCTGGCTCCACTCTTACCTGGTATTTCTGAAGGCAGACCTTTCTGGCAATGTCTGGGGCAAAGAAGGCATTCAGGACTTCAGCTTTGCCTGTGACTTGTATCATCAGGGCCACAGTTGCTCTAGTCTTCCTCTTGTCACCTTTGTATTTCTAGAAGTCCTTCTATTTACATCCCTTTGATGTCCTTTACTGAATTCAAGTTAAGATTTAGCTTTTCCCAGCTGTGTCCTTGGATGCTCCGAGAGCGTCTCTGTATTCTTCCCAGGTTACCTATCCCTTCTTTTAACTGTTCCACCTTCTGCAGGTGTCCTTTTGTTTTTGAGACTGACCTTTCACCCATGCAGATCTCCTGGCACTTTTGGCTGATTTCCTGCACTTTGGAATACTCCAGTTTTGAGCTCGAAGAATGTAATATTTGAATATTAACCATCGGTTAAATGTACCTGTTCCTGGTACTCATACCTGTTCCCTTTACTTTACGTTATCTTTACTCTTTACAGAATAAATGTAGCAAAAATAAAAACTCCTGGTTTCCGATATAGGCTTTTTTGTACCTCGTACAGTGAGAAATCAAAACCTAGTCATCACTGAAACATACAAAAGTCCTCATATTGGTAAGTATGAGAAGGAATGTTCTCAGCCTAGATTACATTTCCAGACAGAATTTCTGGCAATATAATGGTCTATTTTCCTATAGATTAAATGTTGGCCTGGAAAACATTGAGAGTCATGCATGCAGATCCACAACATTACTTTCAGAATTGCTTAAATTTGTCTCAGAATTATTTTTAAACATGGTTTTCACTTTAAATGAATTGAGTCCCTTCTAATGTTTTCTATATGTCCTATTGTAAATGAAAACATTTTTGCCAGGTAATAATAGAAATGTATTACAGAGGATTATATCTATAGAAGTTGATGGCTATTGAAAGTAAAATTGATATTCTGTAATATTTCAACCGCTATTTTTGGCTTTCAGGTGGTGAGAAAAAAAGCTTTGCAGAGGGAAGAAAAGATCTTTTATTGTTTAGATCTCAGGTGTGAGAAGCACTCTGAATATATAAAGGCTTATCATGAAAAACTGTGACAGGAAATTTCTGTTGAATTCCAGTGACTGCAGTTTTCAACTTTGTACTTTATAAATATTTATCCAACTCTTTAAGTCCCTACAGTTTATGAAATTCTTCAGAATTTTCATGTCATTATATTTCACTAATCAGTCTTTGTTAGCATGTGCTCTGAATCTTTTAGACTTCAGATAAAAAATGGGAGCTTACTGCTTCAATACTAACTGCTTTCACATACATAAGAAGCAAAAAATAGCAACATTGTTTCATATCTCTCCTTCTTATTAACATTCAAGAAAATCAACACTTGAATAATCTTAAGGCTGTGGCAGAAAGTACCTAAAGTAGGATTTTCTAACAATAAAGTAGGATTTTCTAACAATTTTATAGCACCAACCACAGCTACACAATATCACAGGAGAATATTTGCTTCTTGTGAAATTATCCTAAGTTAAAAGAAATGCTACTTTTGATTTTTCTACCGTTTTTAAAACATAGCTTTATAAAATAAATTGGTGTTATGCTGTCCTGATTATATCTTCAGCCTCATTCAGAAAAATGAAATATGGCAAAATTTTCTCATCAAAGGAATAAGTACTTTTCAAAGTCATTGATACAACTAAATAATTAAGTCATGCTACTTTGGAGAGGTGCAAGTCTTCCATAAAATTTCTTGTGACAATTACACAAAATATTTTTTCTTGACAAAACAATTTTTTAAAAACTGGGAGCATAAAAGCAATCCACATTTCTGCATTTAGTTTTATACATTTTCTTTTTTTAATGTAGAATATTTCACATATTAGAAAGGTGTAAGGAAAAAAGAAAGACTTTGTGCCAAGGGAAAAACTTTAGTTTTTCTACCATTTTAGGATAAACTCAGCACAGCATACAAATGGAAATTTTGATGCAAGTTTAACTGTATGCTAAGATTTCTGCCTTTCCTCTCATAATTAGATGTCACATGGGATATGGTGCTTAAGAATGAATATTATGGTACAAATAAGTTAAAGTTTTCACTTTGTTAAAAAGCAGTGGAATTTGCTAGGCTGCTGGTTTCTCCCTAATATTATCACACTCATGCTCATCCTAAAGTAATTTAAAAAATATGTAGGATGAGGAGGTTTTCCCATATGTTATTAGAGTTTCAGTGTGATCTTTTTATTGTTTTTGTGGGGAAAACTTTTTATACACAAATAATGAAACGTGCATAAGTGCAGTGTAACAACATAAAATCCCTAAGAAGGATGGATTGACAATTAGGAGAAGAGGGAACAAATATTGAAAGGTTAGACATTCTTTCCTTTCCACTAGAAAAAATATATTCCAGATATTGCTTTGTCTGCCACTAAATAGTTCTTAGGCCTATTAAGCAAATAATATTTTTAAAAAAAACATTAGAGTTCTATGAAATGGTTTCTTTCTAAACAAAAAGTAAAATTGAAGTGCATATTCATAAAACTTTGTGTTAAATCACGAATATACAAATAAACAATCATCAAATAAAAAAACACTTTTCCAGTCTTGGATTTTCTTAGGGGATGCCTTGAGAACAACTTGAATGAGTTGTTCTTTTCACACAGCTGAGCAAATACAGTGCAAGGTTTTCAACCAACCTTTGACTGAATTTGCTTTGACAATACGTGCAACCCTTTGGTGATCTTTCTGCAGGAATGTTTGAAGGATTGAGTTTTACTGGCAAGAGCATTAGAGGAAGGTAAATTTCAAAGATGCAAGCAAATATTTGCAAAGCCAGGATTTTGGACAAATAGTTGCAAAAGCTTTACTGGTCCTACAAAATTCTTCCGGCTTTCATCTAAGGAAAAATAAAAACACAAAATAATAATAAGAAGGAAAAAGTGATGTCGCTGACACTTCAGAAATAAATAACCTGTAAGTTAGTATTTTAGATGTTCATAACAAATGGTTCATGAACATGCAAGCTGCAGAGAATGATACAAATTAAACAAAATAAAAAGCAAAGCCTGAAAGTAGATCATTTGAATGTTTCTAAATTTATTCAAGGATATTATCGTTTGCTTGTTTATTTCTTTGTTGGAAGCTATTTCACATGCAGACAATAGGCTAATTTTTTTTAATAAATCAATTGTTGCAAATTATTCATTAAACCCTAATCAGTAATGCATTTTGTGGTAGATTCACTTTCAAAGATATCACTGTTACTAAAAAGTAATGTCTTGTAATAATGTTATAAAATGTGAAACCTCATGAAAGGTTTTTTGAACAAAGGTTTAAACTGGGAACATAATTTGACATTGTTAGCTCCAAATCATATTGATCATATACAAGAAAGAAAATTATACAATTTAATCAACATGTCTCTAAACACTCTTGAAATGAAGAATTAAAAAAAGACTAATACATTGAATAATTAATAAAAATAAATAATAATACACTAGAAAATTAATACTCATACATTGGAACATATTAGTTCATTTTTTTGAGATCTAGCAGTATTCTCCACTACAACTGCATATTTAGGTAACCTAAGTTATCAGAAAAATCCAGAAAAAAATAAATCTGAATATATTCTTTATTGCCAGTTGGCCTTATATTTGAGATATACATCTTCTAAGGAATACAATTTTGATGATATATTGTGTTAATGCATCTTAAGAGCCATGTTGGTTTGATAATGTGCACCCATTAACGACAAGCCAGTTGGTGGCAAGCTAAATTCATTTTGCAGTTGTAGTTCTGTTGCTTTGACAGATTAAGTAAATAATTTTTTTATAGAAGTAAAATAAATTTGAATGTTAATTTTGGAAGTTCAACCTATATTTTATGCATGCATATTGAGAGAGATATAGATAGATATTTCTGAGCGGTTATAAAACACCTAAGAAATGTGCTGTTTGTTTTGAAAAATCTCCTCTCATATTTTTTTGACTATGTGTTTAGGGCTATTCTCTATTCCATAATACCTTCTCTTTAGGTTCTTTTGCCCTTCTGGGCATTTTGACTATAGATATATCAAACACACACAGTTTAATTTTCAAAACCACCTTTATACCTCTAAAACTGATCATAGCAGTGATGAAGAGAGGGACTTAAGAAAGCTAGTTGGAGAAAGGTCCGCATAATGGATCCAGTATTTGTGCTTTGTTTTCAGTTTATCCAAGTATTTCACTGACGGGCTTCATAACAAGGGTGGGGGAAATATGGGTGTAACATGGTGCACAATATGTAGGACAGGGTAGAGCTTAGGAGCATTAAATTTTTAGAATGCATACATACCACTTGAGCAGGAAAGGGATCTAGATGAAGTTCAAACCTGCAAAGGAGAGTGTAGTGAAAGAGATATGGCCATAACAGCACCAGCGGCTCATCCCAGAGAACACATTTGCACTGATTTTAAGTGGACCAAAGCAAGAATCATACAGGGATACAAGGAAAGTGAATACAAAAGAACAGCCCAACAATGGGGTAAACATCTAGAGACAAGGCTGACCGTGATTGCTCTGGAGCCCAAGCTTTTGCTGCTAGCACCTGCTGGAGAAAGTCTAGCTGACAGCTAGAGCAGGATGTAGGGCTTCTTACTAGATACATTCATGGTGCTTTTACGTATCTCATTGTTAGTCTTGATGTCTTTCTACAGTGGCCTTGGTTGGTTGCATAGGTTAGAGTTTTTTGGTTTGTTCATTTCAGTTTTAGGGAGGGGTTTCACTACAAAATTCTATATATATAGGCAAAGGTGAGCTCAGGAAAAAGGGGTTTTTTGGTGGTTTCTTCACAGAAATATCCATAAACATCTCAGATGTTTGCAAAGAGTACATTAATTCCCCTTTTTTACTTTCACCATCACCTTCACGGTGACTCCACATGCCTAACATGTTTTTTCTAACATCCAATCAAAACTTCTCTATTGTTTCTCAGATCCCAAACCCAGAAGGCACTTCTCCTTCTGCAGCCTGAGGCCATTTCCTCTTGTCCTGTCACTAGTTGCCTGGGACAAGAGACCAACCCCGCACCTGGCCAAAACCTCCTTTCAGGTACTTGTTGAGAGTGATATGGTTTCCCTTGAGTCTCCTTTTCTCCAGGCTAGACAACCCCAGCTCTGTCAGCTGCTCCTCATCAGACTTTTACTCCAGACCATTCACCAGCTCTGTTGCCCTTCTCTGGACAGGCTCCAGATCCTCAATGTCTTTCTTGTGGGGAGAGGCCCAAAATGGAACACAGGATTTGAGGTGTGGCCTCACCGGTGCTCAGTACAGAGGGACAATCACTGCCCTCCCTAGTCTTGCTGGCCACACTGTTGCTGGTCCCAGCCAGGAAGTCATTGGCTGCCTTGGTCCCCTGGGCACACTGCTAGACCATATCCAGCCATATGTGGATCAGCACACCCAGGTCCTTTTCCACCGGCAGCTTTCCACCCACTCTGCCCCCAGCCTGTAGCACTGCCTGAGGTTGTTGTGACCCAAGGGCAGGACCTGGGACTTTATATTGTTGAACCTCACACAATTGGCTTCAACCCATTGATCCGGCCTGTCTAGATCACTCTGCAGAACCTTTCTGCCCTTCAGCAGATCAAAACTCCTGCCCAACTTGGTGTTATCTGTGAACTTAATGAGGGTTCATTTGGTCCCCTCAATGCAGATCATCAATAAAGATGTTAAAGAGGAATGGTTCTAAGACTGAGCCCTGGGAAACACCACTGGTGAATGGGCTCCAGATGAATCTAACTGTATTCACCATCACTCTGGGCCTGGCCATCCAGACAGTTTTTTTACCAAAGAAGAAGAGAGAACCCATTCACAAGCAGCCAGTTTCTCCAGGAGAATGCTGTGGGAAGTAGTGTCAAAGGCTTTACTAAAGTTCACCCAGGCAGCATCCAGAGCCTTTCCCCATCAACTTAACAAGTCACCTTATCAAAGGAGATCAGGTTGGTTAAGCAGGACCTGCCTTTCATAAACCCATGCTGGCTGGGCCTGATGTCTTGGTTGTCCTGCATGTGCCATGTGATGGCACTCAGGAAGATTTCCTCCATGACCTTTCCCAGCACTGAGGTCAGGCTGACAGGTCTGTAGCTCCCTGGATCCTCCTTCCGGCACTTCTTGTAGATGGGCATCACAGTGGCCAACCTCCAGACCTCTGGGGCCTCCCTAGTTAGTCAGGACTGATTGCAAATGCTTGAAAGGAAGGGACTCTGCATATCTGCAAGAGGAGGAAGAATATCCTTTCATTATTCGCTTTCCGGGTTTTTCCCTGGCCGGGCTCACAAGGCAGAGGCAGCGCAGCCACGTCTCCTAAGCGTCCTCGCCGCTCAGCAGGCAGCAGAGGAAACGCAGGGGAGAATCTCAGAGCTGGGTGGGAAAATGCGCTTTTTTCCCTCTTCGGTGCGGCTCGGCCAGGTAGCCTGATTTTAAGGCAAAAGCGTTCCCCAAGAACAAAGGAGGCGGGAAGGACAGTCCAAAAGCTTTTAATCCGACGCAGCCAGGACTTACACAGGCGGATATTCCAACTGGACTGGCCGAATTCTCGAGCCGGNCATTTCTTTCCTAGTTATTCCGTGCCAGAGATACTAGAAAACATTCCCAGCCATATTAACATGTTCACAGGGATTGTAGCTGTGACAATGATGCTCCTTTCTCATTTTCACTGTCATGCAACAAGATTGACAGTCATCTTTGCAGTAACCTCTAAGTTTGAAAGGGTTTGTCTGCACTTTATGGGTTATCTTTCACTGATCTCTTTCACAGATCTTCTGTTTTCAATTTTATCTATAGTCAAGATTCATTTTGTGGTAGCAAAAGGAGATCTTTCTGATACTTTTCCATATATTTCTACTTCTGTCATGCACACATAACCAGCTAAGGTGTGGACAAATTTTCTATTTTTGTTCATTTTTGTCTCATAGAATGCTACCATAGTCTGACAGAAACCTAAAAATTAAATATATTAGCAGGGTCCCCAAAATACAAAACAACATATCAAAGCAAAACTCTGCAATTGTGTTTGTTACTAAATGTTGAAACAGAAGACAATTTTATTTACAACAGAGCATCACCTTCTGTCACTGCTTTCATGTGTTTGATCTAATGAAAAGTTGCTATTTCCCCTAGACAAATTCGCAAAAAATAGATCTGTATTTATATAAATCATAATCTCTTTTTTATTCATTCCCTTAATGTAAATTTTGAACAATTGAAAAAACCAGAAGACTCATGAAAGGAAATACAAATGCAAAACCTTAAAATATTTAACGTAGACTTGTAGGTCTCAGAGGTAATTTCCAACTTAAATGATTATATGATTTTATATTATGGGAATGTTTTAATAATATTGTTCTTGTGATTTTATGGGATAGACATTCTTCGGCTTCCCAGTCATAAACCTAGATAAACTGAAAATTACTGTGTCTCCAAATAACATAGAATTAAAACAATCTTTCAGACTTACCAACAAAGACAATGAATTTGTATGGTAAACATTCTGTAAGACCTTGGTAACTAAGGGTTCTAATGACCTCTCTCAAATTATCCTTAAAAGTAGTTTCTTTTCTGATTTGCATTTTATTTTAATATACAACACCATACTATATTACATAGCTTAAACTCCCAAGGCTAAAATGAGAAGATTCAGTTTCACTTTTAAAGGATAAATAATAAGTAACTGATAACTGGAAAAAGGGAGTCATGATTTTGTGGATAAAGTTTGAAACTGTTGGGAAAGAGAACAAAATTTATTTGTTGTTAAGCTGCTGGGGTTTTGAAGATTCTTGGGTAAAATTTCTCTAAAAGACTACCGATTTTTAATATCTGAGTTCAAACCTCAAGGGTTCTGTTGCTAAGAATAGCTCCCTAGTGAAATCTGAAGCAGTTCTGGGGAAAGAACAATCTACCTGGTGGCATCCAGTTTCCAACAAAACTGTAAATTCATTTCAGGACCTTATTTGTGCATTTTTCCTTCTTCTTTTGTAATAAAAAGCAGCAGTTAGTGTATAAACTGCATTTATAAATTACTGGAAACAAAATTAATAAAAGTGCAAAATCTAAGATGAGCCTTTACTTCTAGGACTGTGTAGTTGGAGTATAGATCTAAGATATTTTTCAAAAGCTGTGCTTGTCAAGTAATATTAATCAGGTTAAGTTATACTTCATGAATATGCAATTTGTTCATTATCGTGGGTTACACTTCCATTTATAAATAATGATCCAGTTTTATTGCTACCATAGATAAATATTAGAGATATAACTTAAATAGTTTTATTAGCAACATTGTACCTCAGATCACGTAGAAATACACACACTTTTACACCACCAATTTTTCTCACACATTTACTTTTGTACTTGTATTGAGATGTGCCTCATACTTATTAGCTATACATGTTAAACACTTAATGTCTACATCAAAGAAAATAAACTATGAATTTGGAAAGTAAATTTGGTTTTAGGTATAGTATAGTGTTTTGTTCACATCTGAAGGTATGTTTATTTGTAGTATAACTAGTATACTAGTTTATTTGTAGTTCAAGAATGCTCCAAATGCCACAATTTCTACTGCTACTATTACAGAAGACTTACTGTTTAGCTCTTTGAATAAAAACATTGTTTTAGTTCTTTTCCCTCCCTGTGTGTAATTTCATGAGATGGCCTTTATTTTCAGGTCATTCATATGGTGGGGTTAAAGTGAAAGCAGTTACACAATTAACCTTAGATGATAAGTTAAACTGTTTTTCAGGTCAAAACTCATGAAAGCTAAGAATTAAAAGATTAAACATATCTTCAGCATTTTGAAGACAGGAGTCAAGGTTCAGGGGTAGTATATGCTTTGCCAGTAATTAAAATCTGAACAATTACAGCTAAAGAGCCAAATATTGAAGCTTGTCTGTGCTATATTTAATTTCAAAATCAAACTGTCAATGTCTCATAGGCAGATAACGCTGACAAACAAAAATAACTTTCCTACTTATATCTGACAATCATGCATAGATTAACTGCACACGGGAAACCTGCAGAGCCACTGGATGTGTAGGTGTGCAGTCCTTGCCCAGCTGTGCTTCAAATCTTGTGGAGAGTGCCTGACAGCTACTGCTGGCATAGGAGGAAGAGCCAGGTCCAGGAATGTTCTGCCCCACTGCAGACTGGCCAGCAGGACTGGAGAGGGGACAAGTGGGAGAGCAGGACCACCACACTCTTGTTACAGAGCTCACAGCTTCTGGAGATCAGGCATATGGCAATGATTTGTAATTATTTATATTTCTTTAGTGTCTAAAGGCTTCTGCTGGGATCAATGTACCACTGAGTAATCTCGCACTGTTTAAAAAATGGGCCCAATTCAAAAAAGTTTAGGATCTGAAGAGGCAAAGCAGAGAGATAAAGCTATTACTTTAAAGAAGAGAAAGAGAAGACACGGTTGGTATGAATTATGTCCATCTTAGGTTAAAAAAAAAAAATACTTTTTTTAGAAATAATTATTTTGGGGCATGCAAGATGGAGAGGTACACAGACAAAAACATCAAAATGGGAAGAACAAAAGAAAAGGAAAAAGACATTGAAACAGGATGCAAAGGAAGTGAGGAGAGAGGATAAAAGGAAAAAGAAGACAGAAGGAAATATGGATAAAAAGAATTCATTCACAGACATCTAGAAAGTAGAGAAATTTGATAGTACCCACTTTTTGGCTAATCTTAGATAAAGCAGCTAATAATCATAATTGAATGTAGTAAATGTGTCTAGAGGTGCCTAAAATAGTCTTTTGCTTCCATGTGGTTTATGTTTTCTGATGATATTACTAGATAACTTAGTCAACTCAAGTGTTTAGACCAGTGGTGTTGATAGTGAAAAATTATCAGAACTAATGTTTTCCCGGTTTTATACCACAACATACTGGGTATATGAAGTCACAGCCAAGAAGCAAACATGCTGGTTTATTTGGGTCTTATTTGCAATTAAAATGGATTGCATATTACCAAAGCAAAAGGATAAAATATTCTGTCATGAAACAGAATATACAAACTGCAGTCGCAATGGAAGGCTACTTAGCGGATGTAGACAGGAATACAGTCCAGTGAATTTCAACGAAATGCATCAAACAATTTTCGAAACAGCCTGAAGAAACTTTGACAAAGAGAAAAGGTTCTAAAGGTCCCCATATGTACTGTGGTTTGCATCTCTGTTTGACATTACAGTGTTGCCTAGCTGTATTGTTATAGGTCCTCAAGATCTGCAAATATCAAAGCAGTTGGCTAGGCTCTAGTGTTACATTGCCTGGTTTGCATGGTTTTTTCCTTTTCATTTTGTCTCAAGCTGTACCTGCAAAAATGAAAATTATGACATGCCTACAATGACCTGAAGTCTGTAAAACAGAAGCAATCAAAAATGAAATTAGATTTCTAATTTGAAATAATTTCCTTTAGTCTCTTACTGTGTAATCATTAAATTAGCTAACTTAATAGTCTCTTTGTCTTTTTTTCTTCTAAGTAAACTAATGATCTTGGAAAAAAATTGTTGCTATTTACCCATTTATTAATAAAAAGAGCCTTGAATAAGTGCTTAATGTTCAAGGAATTTATTATTCTTTATCTCTAATTCTGACAGAGAACAGAATACAGTCTTGTTTTACTCTTTGTTAGGGAAACTTCTGTGTGATGAAAAGGAAGCTTAGTGTCATAAGTACAGCTGAAAATAAACAGTGACATCAGTGAAGCTGCAGTAAGATCAGAAGTGATTACCAGTCAGGATCTAAGTAAGAGAAGTAATCATGCTCATTTACACCCATAAGGGGGGTACTTAATTCTTTAGTTCTCAAGAAGCAATTTGTGAGTCCCAAAAGCTTAGACACACATGTAACTATTACATTGACTGTGATTTGACAGTCGTACTATAAATCGTCTAAGGTGTCTCATTCTCCATTCTCACTCAAGCCCAAGTGATATTAATAAGAGGAAATAATAATAATAATAATAGTTGTTGTTGTTGTTATAATTATTACTATAAGAGGAGATAATTATCGATAAAGAGAAAATATGGTATTGAATGAGTTTTCTTGAATTGACAGATACAAGCCAAAATTTGGCATAAGCAACAATTATTTTCTGAAGGACAACTAAACAATATGCATACAGTTTTTGAGTTCCAAAAATGAGTTTCTTTCTGGCAGGCATGGAAGGAACTTCCTCTGCCACCACCTCCTACAATTCAAAGTAAGCTCATCATACAGCTGAATTGAACATGTGGGAAATGGAAGAAAACACTAGTATAGGAACTGAGACAGTATGAAGGAGAATTTATTGGGTAAAAAATCCTTGTTGCTTTGTTATAATGTGTGAATCATTTTAATTTTAGATAAAGTATTATCAACAACTTGATCATTTGAAGGATATATTTGTATGACTTATTCAGAGAAGTTTCAATGTTTTAGTTACAATAGTGTTGTGGGGGTTTTTTTTAAAAAAAGACACTTATTACCTTGTTATAAAAAAGGTTGACGTTCAGGATGGTCTTCTGGGTTTGCTATTTATACAAATTTTAAAAAATAACATAAGTTTACCCAGGAAATCAGGAATGTATATAATTCCAGTTCACTCTAGTAATTAACAGATATTTTAACCACGCTGTTTTTCCGACTTCATTTGACTACATTATATATGAGACTGTCCAAGGTGCCAAGGAATTAGAAGTGTTACAGGAGTTAACTCGACAAATTCTCTGACCCATTGCTCATGCTTACCTCATACACTCTTGCTGTGCACACCTTCCTGCAACCTGCGCACCAGTTAGTTAGACCACAGAAAAATACATTTTTCTCAGTAATCCTGTAGGAAACAGTAGAACCAGGCTGCTGACCTAGAGTTCTTTGTACACAACAGTGTTTATACAGAGGGTAGTATTTTTTGCTTTATGATGGTCTTACACATTCCATTAATTTTAACACCGTTATCAGAAGATGGTGTGGCATAGGAGGCAATTAAGGAGAAATCCTGGAATCTGAATGGAATTTCTCATGTTATATCAGGTCAACTTCCAAGGAAAAATTTAAAGAGGAATAAATCCCCTCCTAGGACGGACCCCGTGCCTCAAATTAAATTTGAAATCAGTGTGTTTCCATTTAAGGTTATTTTTTCAGTGAGACTATAGTTGGAGGGAGTGGTTGTTGAAATAGCATCTTATAGTTTCTCGAACAGCATAGGAAATAAAAATAAATGATAAATGGATAACAGTTTATTTAGGTGGAGATTGCATGTAAAGACAGGTCAAATTCCTTACAGAAAGAGAGTAAAAAGTTCCTCTCCTCTCAATACGTACTTTGAGTTGAAGAATATTTTTTCTGGCCTCTCCACATCCATGTTTTTCTGGCATAAGAACAGAGGGTTAAATTTCCTTTGCTACAAAGAAGAGATAGGTTCAAAGAACTGGAATTTCAGCTGTACGGTCCCCAAAAGAAAAAGGGAAAAAAACCTGTGCTGATCCACTATTTTAACAATGTCTTTCTCATTGCAAAGTCCCTCTTTGAGTACAGGGTGGGAATAACAACAGCATTCTGTGCTCTCCTCTAGCAAATTAACTTATCTGGTCCAGTTCAGGACAGAAATCTGAGTTATGACACAAAAATATTATGCCTTCCTAATGAATTCAATTAAAATTTAACTTCTGATTCTTACAAAACAGGGACTCATATCTGTTTGCTTTTCCATTAGAGGCTATGAATTCTGGGTATAGGGTGGCTTTACTTTCTGGGCCATGGAGAAAGTGACACAGTAGTCACTATCAGAAATTTTGGCTGTAAGTCAGTACACAGAGAACTCACACACTGATGCTTTAAAGAGAGAGTTCCCACTGTAAGCATAAACTCAATTGTACCTCATGTCACAGTTAACTAGCTCACAATATAGTAGCAGCCTGTTTAAAACAAGCCTAATCCTTCGGCCAAAATTAGTTTGGCCTTTTCTTCGCTTCTAAGGTTCTGTTCCCAGAAATCCCCCTTGAGCTGTTGAGCTGGCACTATTTGCTTCATTTTCAATCAGTGCTAGTGCTACCACTTTCCACCTTTATTACTGCTCTGTAGTAATATAGACATGCTGAGCTCTCCCAGTGGCTCCGAAATGCAGGGAACAGCCCAAAGCAGCCTTGGGATGCAAAAAGAACCCAAATAATTTAATTGTTCCATGAGGAAATATTATTTATTTCTAAACTTAGTTTAGAGCTGATGAAGTATTTTTATTGTTTCTGTAACAGAACTAAAATATCAAGATATGTCTATGTATAATATAACTAATATTCTTGTTAAAATGCCATCAGATTATAAGGTGTTTATTTTATTCAGATATGGCTTGCAGAAAAGAGAGTAATAACTTCTGATAAATTCAATTTTTTCTTTCCCTAGCCTTATGGAAAGATATTTGACAGATATTGTTATTAACACAGTTTTTAAAAGAAGGTCATAGAGTAAATTTTCACTATCATTGGTGATGTCTTCTCAAAAGGCATCCATACACTACCAACAAAACAGAGAAGTTAACACCTGAATTTGTTGTATGACTGTGTCCTGTATTCTGAGATAAAGTTGGAAAACTAAGATATCTACTTTTGCAGACACATGTGAACTGAATTTTGGATACAGTTTAGTTTTAGTACTGACTTGTTCCTTGTTTAAAAACAAACCATATGGAGCAGTAAGAATTGTGGAATTTGAAAGTAAGTCTCTTTTTTCTCTTTTTTTTCCCCTAGGGAGGCAAAATAGCTTGAGAAAACCTACTGCATTTTCGTTTTTATTATCTGACTACGTTAAATAATTATTTGGATTTTTTTTTCCCTTTAATGCAATCTCCTTCCATTTTACCATAGCTGGAGGAGACACACAGAATTCAGTGTTGGCAAAGTAAATCAGTCTCAACAAGATGTAAATATCTGCAATGCTCCTGTTAATTTAGTGTTTATTTCCTAAGAATTGAGAAATTTTTTTTGCCTCTTATGGGACAGTCAACAGAGAAGAGAAGAAACCAATGAGACAGGGGATTTTTTTGTTTATAAGGAGTCCTTGTTTATTCACTGTAATTATGTAGACTTCTCTTGAATGTGAAAACACATTGTTTCAATGACCATGTGGCTTCAGGAAGATCTGCTTTGCTTTATTATCTTTGACCCCTTATTGTCTCTGATTTTTACTGCTCCAACTTCTGATTCTTGATAAATACATTCCTTCTACAGAAACGTGTGTGTGCGACCTAAATAAGATTCCTCTGTTAAAATCCGTTTTCTTTGCTGACCATTAATGGTTTGGGGACATTTTCTGACATACTCCTACTCATGGTCCAAAAAAAAAATTCTCCCTTTCATAGATGTGTTATGCTCACATATCTTTTATTTTCTGGGGGGGAGAGTTGTTAGGGGTTTTTTGTGTTTGTTGGAGTTTTTTTGGTTTTGTTTTTTGTCTTTTTTTTTTTAATTGCTCTTTTTTATTTTTTGCAAAATGAATCAATTATTCTGTAGAGCTGAAGCAACCATTTCCTAAGGGAATTATAAACTCTCATCAGTTTTTCTCTAAGTTTCCAAATTTTGCCTCACAATTCACATTATTTTACCTATTCAATTTTCCCTTATATTATGATTCTAGAGCACTTACAAAGTTAGATATATTTCCCCAATCATACTGATTCTTGAAGAATTAAAAGCTATTCAGTGGAAAGATTCCCATTCTTAAGGGACTAAACATAATTGAGATGTACTAGCATACCATGAAGAAAGATCATATTTAAAGGAAATTATGTGAACAACCAAGGAGAACTCCGCACATGAAGATGTTTATATATATACATTTAGATAATTAGATATATGCAGTTAATGTAAACTACATATCTTTTATATAAGCTATGGATTTTAAAGATATATATACATCAATTATCAAGAAGTGATAATCAGATTATAATACCTATATTATTTATTTTATTATTATAAATAAATATACAGCTATATACTTGTTAATATTTGAACCACAGAGGTTTCAAAATTGGTATCTCCTTTAAATAACCAAATGAAGCTGAAGCACATAAAGCAAACTATATTAAATGGCATTCAAAGTTAGTGAAAGTTTAATTTCAGTCCATTGTATTTTACTGGATAATTTTCTACAACTGAATGAATTCTTCTCAGCCTTTCCCTCACACTACTCTACTATATGTGCCTGAATGAGTCATTGTTTTATATTGATCTAACAGCAGTGTAGAGGTAAGGTCTCAAACCTGACTAGAGTAAAAAATGGTGCTTTTAGTGATTAATTGTGAAGAGACAGTGAGCATTATCTGTCTATTAAAATACATTTTACTGGAGATTACAAATCACTACAGAATTGTTCCTTTGTACTGAATTTTCTACAGGCTGCCTAAAGTAACAGATATTAAATAGGTGAATTACCATAAAGAATATTAGAATTGGGGCATTTTTTCTTGAAATTGATAACACCAAATGGCATCTTGAACAGTGGCTGAATTGCTTTACAGATTTACATTATAGATGTAAATTAAAGATGCAAGTGAGGTTTTCCTGTAATATCTTAACGTTATCCTGGTTCAGCTCGAAATCTCATTTCTATATATTTTTCTTGACAATATTCTAAGATGATGAAAACACAACGTCTTTTTGTTCTGTATTATTCCTTCTCTTTCTACTGTTTATTCCCACCTGAAGTCAGAATCTCAGACTGTGGCATCAATCATAGCATAACAATGAAAAGTGAGCCCACAAAGGAAGGATTATTATTTCAGGTGAGAGAAAGAAGCAAAAGCATATTAATTTTTCAGAAAAAAAGAAAGGTTTTCATACAAATGTCTTTTGTAATACACAACAGTGGAAATGAAATACAGTCAATATGAACTGTGGCTACAGGTAGATTTTTTTATTTAAAAGATGTTTTTTCAGAGCTGTACTTCAAGAAGTGATCTTAAATGTGACTCAAATAGAAACACAGGAAGAGTGGAATTGCATCTTAGTGGCATGAAAAACAAAGAGGCTTGAAAGTTTTATTTCTTTGTCTGTTTCCACTTTAATCCTTTTATTGTTTTATTTTCCTTCTTTGTTTTTCTCCTCTTTTTTTTCTGTTTAAAAATTACATGGTTTGTATCAATGGGAAACTGAAAAACTGAGTCATGACATTAATAGTTGACAAGAAGATGAAAACACAAATTTAATTTTTTGTTAGTATGGTGGGATTTTTTTGATTATCTGATTAATTTAATGGCTGAATTGCACAATAATGAGTGTCTGAGACTTAAAGTTATAGCACTGAAATAAGAAAGGGTGAAATATAGAACATCTTGTGTTGGAAGGGGCCCACAAGGATTATCAAAGTCCAGCTCCTCATCCTATCAAGGACACCCCACCCTAAGAATCACACCACGTGGCTGACAGCATTGTCCAAATGCTTCTTGAGCTCTGTCAGGCTTGGTGCTGTGACCATTTCCCTGGAGAGCCTGTTCCAGCGCCCAAACACCCTCTGGGTGAAAAATTTCTTTCTAATATCCAACCTAAACCTCCCCTGACACAACTTCAGGCCATTCCCTGGGGTCCTGTCACTGGTCACCACAGAGAAGAGATCAGTGCCTGCCCCTCCACTTCCAGAAAGGTCCTTTGCCCCGCTGGCGATGCTGTGCCTGATGCACCCCAGGACACGGTTGGCCCTCCTGGCTGCCAGGGCACTGCTGATGCAGATTCAACTTGCCATCGATCAGGACTCCCCGCTACCTTCTGCAATGCTGCTTTCCAGCATCTCATTCCCCAGTCTGTTCATACATCCAGGGTATGTAGGTCTGGGTATGGCCCTGTCCCGGGCGCAAAATTACCCAGCCCTCTATTTTGGCAAGGTCTCTCTTCAGGGCCTCTCTGCTCCTCCCAGTTTAGCATCATCAAGTTCTGCATCCAAGTCATTTATGAAGATGTTGAAGAGCACTGGCTCTAAGATAGATCCCAGAAGAACCACACTGGTGATTGGTCACCAGATTGATGTAACACTAATACAATCCTTTACAGACAACCCATGAGACAATTGCTGACATGTGTTTAATATATAAAATGCCTTATAGTATATTTAGAAAAATCTGCAGTTGGATATATATTGTTACAAGCAATTGTTAATTGTTAATTGTTACTTACGGATTATAATTTCCCCAAATTAAAATATATCCTCTCAGAATTCTACTAGAATTTTTCTTCTGCACACAAAAAAATTAAAGTAATAATTTTTTAACTTACAGAATTCAATGCCAAAAAAAGTTATAAAAGTGAATTCTTTGGCCAAATAAAATTACTGACAATTCTTTCACTCATTTCTCTGGGGCACTTATTCCCTGACTGATAGCGTCTACCCTACATTTTGGCTGGATTTCTCAAACAAAAACTCTACTTACTTAAAGCAATACTCAGAACACTAAAAAACATCTAAGCAATTTATTTTACCAAAGATCTTTAAAAATGCCATAAAATTTGTGTAAATTTAAAGTTTTATTGGATTCCTTTCACACACAGGAGGACCTAGATGACCCTGTACAAGGCTGAAGAATGATTGCATGTGAACCAAAGCCATGAATAATTCTGAACAAATATACCAAGAATTTGTTTGAGATATAGACTAGCAGTATTGCTTTATAACAGCACACAATATCACTGTAGAATTAGGTTTTAAACTGGAGCTAATATAAAACTCCATTGCAACTAAATTATAATCAAAACAATATCAGCTTAAAACTTTACCATTCTCTCTTTAGAATCTCTCATTTAATTTGTTATAAAGTTCTGCATTTTTACAAGCCCCTTAAATTTTTTCACAAAAGTGCCAGAACAGCCAGCTCAGTCTCACATCAGCATTACACAGCAGGGCCTTAAATAACTTAATTAATTTGCAATTAGTAAAGTCTCAGTTCAAGTTGAGGTCTCACTGAATTGGTTCCTGAAGCTATAGAGCTCCACATACAGTAGCAGTAACCGTATGTTAAATGTAACAGTAATAAAATAGTGGACCTGTTGGAATACTAATTTCTCCTAAGAGTCTAATTCAGTACAAAAGTCAGCATCAACAGTGTTTTGGACTAAACCATGCCCTTGTAGCAGCACGCTGGAGAAGGAATAAGAAAAGATGATTTTGCTTTTTAACTTTATGCAACCTGAATGATAATGGACCTGAAAAGCAAGCTCTGCTTCCTTTGTGCTGAGTAGATAAGAAGACTGAGAGAAATGAACACATGAAGAAATCAGAGTTTCCTCTTGTCTCTGCTCACAGGTTAGTGTTACTGCCACCCATAAATTTCCAAGCAAGACAGGCTCCCAAAGAATCCAAATAAATCAACTCAGAAAAAATCAAATGGAAATGTAGAAACAGCACATCTTCTTCTTGTTTTCGGTAGACTGTTTGGGACCCAAAAATTTTATGCAATATGTAGTAGGATTTGTGTAAGAGCCAGAAACCATTCTTAAATTTTCAAAGGGGTTCCAAATGGAGCCCTAGAACACAGGATGTAAAGCATGATAAGCCATCTTTTAGGCTTTTCTTTTCTTATATTCTGAAAGACTTAATTAGAGAGGAAGTAATTTATCTAAAAAGTAATTTATTTTGAAAAAAAGCTCGACATATGCTATACCATTCATTGTGGAATGAAAAAGATCTGTTTTATGTTTATTAAGTCATAAATACTTTGTGACTTAGCTGTCTTAAATGCAACCAGCAATAATGATACAATGACTGGAGCGGAAAAGAGATTCTAAGAAATGTGAAAAAAAAAAGTGCCAAGATTTCAGAATTTCTCTTAATTGTTATCATAAATTCAGCAGGGAGAGGAAAGAAGAAATATTGAAAGACAAGGAGGAAGAGGGGAGTGTGACCTTATCATGAAAGGATGCGTCTTAATGAAAAATCAGTACCATTATTGTGTCTGGAACAACAAAGTTTTCTCATTTTCCCTTTTCATTCAGAAATCTTCAAACTAGCATAAAAGTGGATAATGAGAACAGGCAAGTTAAGATTGACTTTTTTTGCCCTTCTCTTACTTATTACCTAAGTTTTAGCTTATGCATTATGCATCTGTTTAGTCAGGTTGGTTTGTTCAGTCAGGCTACTTTGTTTAGAAATCCGCATCTTTTATTACCTGTATTTTTGTTGTACCATGTCTTTTTTCAAAGTGTATTTGCTTTGGATAATAGAATGCCATGGCCTTCACTAGTTCACTTAAGACATAGTTGTTTGTTTTCTTTGAAAAGAATGATATCTTGGGCCTCTTGAATACAGTAAATAAAATAAGTAGTAGATGACACATTGATTGATGCTGATGAATATGGAAACACAATGCAGCACCTTTCCATAAAGACGGTATAGCAGTGGACAGATCCCTCCCCGCCTGGCAGAGGTTGCCCAGCAAAGATGTTTAGGACTTTCTGAGAGGTGAATATAAAGGTAAAACCATGGAAATGCCTTTCACACAAAAGTGACTGGATTATTAGGAGCCTCTTTTGGTACAAGACAGGCATGAACTGGTGAAGCTTAGGCCTGCCTATGTGAGATGCATGCTTCCATTTTTAACTCTGAAAGTCTTCCCATGTGTATCTCAACACAACAATAAAAGTCCACTGCAGGGGAGCTTTGTTAGTGGTTGCATTTTCTTGCAAAGGATGGCTTCACAAACTTACACTAGGGAGAAAAAGAGATGGGTGTCAGTCAGCAGCAAGAGCAGGTGGCTCCCTGGGGGCCAGGGCACCAGTAGCAGAATGAGCTCCCCATGACTCTCCCAAGGTCTGGCAGCCAGGGCCTGTCCCGCAGTGCCAGGCAGGGTCTGGCAGCAAGGGGCACCAAGGACAGGCTCAGCCCCAGGCACTGGGCACCTCCCTGGGAGCTGGAATGGGCCAAGGCCAGGCTGGGAAATCAGTGTGTGGGTGGGCCCATGGCGACGCAGGGCAGGGCTGTGGGGACCTGCAGTGGGGTGCAGGGTTGTGGTCAGGGTGAGAAGAGGGTTGGGATGTGGGCAGGGAAAAGCAAGGCTGGTGATGCCTCAGGGCCATGACAGGGCCCTGAAGGGACCGCATATATTTTATGTGACATAGTAATATAATGATAAGCAAACAACTGGTTAGGGATACTGAAATACTACTAAAAAGGCAGTGTTAGAGAATGGGATACATGCAATGATGCAATTTGACAGGCATTTGAGCTGAACCTTCATCAGACTTTTTGGCTGAAAGCATTTGACATCAGTTTTGTTTTGCCTACAGCAGTCTCCCTCATACATCCCTGATGTTTAATTTTACGCAGTCTTGCTCCCCAGATTTTGTTTTCAGATTTGAACTAGAAGGAAAACAAGATTAAAAGAAAATTTAAATAATCCTTGGTAAAACTTACAAGTCTTCTGGTACACATTTGTAGAAACTGACATAGGATAGATTTTCTGAGGCCGTAAGAATTTTTATGTCTTATCTCCTGATTTCTTAGGAACTGCCCCAAACCAGACCAACCAGATCCTTTCTACTGTCCAATTTCTATAGAGGACATCCAGTGAATTTGAAGACCCCAACTAACATAGTAATTCATATGAACTGAACTGCAGTCCTGGAGAAAGGAGGACCTTTCAAAGATGGGTGGAAAAGAGCTGAGCCAGCTGGAAAGCAGATGTACACCACACTTTGCCAAATTATCAGTACTGTTTATACCTATTGTACAATATAAAACACACAGTCTACCAGATACATACACAAGGATATTAGAAGCACAAAAACATTTTCATGTCTATTTCCATGCCTACACTATTGCAAATGGATTGACAGCGTAAAGAAAATGTCCGGGCACAATCACTGACAGATGTGTTAGCATTTACAGACAAAACTACATGCTATGCAATAACTACTGTCACCTTGTGTTTGGAAAACAGAAGTTGTGTGAATTTGATCACAAGCACAAAAGCTGAGATGACCTTAGAGTTATGAATATATGACATATGGAGTATTTTTTTATTCTGTCATACTATGGCTTTTGAATCCACAGGAGTGATTGCCACAATTTCAGTCTCAATAATTATTCTTAGGAAACTATAACTAATATTTGACCAAATTTCCTGTCTTGGTCTATTTACCTGAAAGAAAATAGTCACAAATATTCTTTAAAAAGCTGAGTCTAACTTGCTCTAGTTTGCAGAAGTTCAAGGGTTCAGAATGTTCAAATCTTGTTCCCCAAAGATTTGTCTCTGTTTCAGATTAATGAAAACGCATAACAGATTAATGTAGTAATCTTTGCTGAAATTCTGGAAATGTCACTAAATGAGATTGCATTTGTTTCTGTGCATTTCAGATGGAACATTAACATTTTAATCTGGGATATTAATTTTTTGCTTAGGCTATCTCTGACCTTCACTTTGAAAGAGTCTTATTTATAAGTGGTCCCATGTTTTAATCAACAATATGATATGAGTTTCTGCCTCTAGAAATAAACACTGTATTATCCTTCCTAGTTTTCTTTTTTCCCCTCCAAATACCTGACATTCTATTTGTAAAGAGACAAAAAAGAGGCAACCTCATTTCTTAGTCCAGCCATAGTCTGTTTATGTGTATGGAATCTACTGGATAAAAATAAATAGACATCCGCTGCAACTTGGCAAAGCAGTTGCTTCTGATTAAGTCTCCCTGAATGATCTCATTTCGGTATTTTTTAACCTAATGGAGTTCTGACCTCACAGACTTTTTAATGTTATTTTCACTTTACATGATGTCTTTTATGTATTGAAGTAAGAGAACTTTCTGAACTTTCCCTTCCACAAGCAAAATACTTCATGACAACAGGGAAAAGCTGGACTGCCAAAGAAACATAGAACTGACTTATTTGTTGATAATTTAATATTAAAAATAAATATATTTTACTCACTGAGTGGACAGATAAACCAAGTATGAAAGGAGTGGCTCTAGCTGTATAAGAAATTTCAGGTGAAATTATTCCTGGTAAACACTAGCTCTTTTGTACAGCTCATATTTTCCAGCTTAAAACAATTAAAACAATTGTTTCATGTTTGCTTTCTGGAGATCAATTTTCATATTAAACATATGACAACAAGGGCTCGAGGTCAGGTTGTCAAGGCTGGAGGTCAAGGTCCCCAGGGATCCTTCAGTACCTAGCTTCACCCCGATTCCAAATCCTAAAAAATACAGAGACTTAAGGCACTCATCTCTTTCGTTTACTATTCAGCATGTGGGGTAGTGGAAGAAGTGGCGATTGGCTGAAAACCTCAGCATTCATGTCCCTGGTACCTACTTGGGTTTGCATGATGAAGACAAACTTGAAAGAAATTTTCCTGATAAGCAACTAACAGTTTCAAGATTTCTATTTCAGATGTTGAGGAGTTTTACATATGGTTTTTCCCTTGGAAGATTTTATATTTTACACAGTTTTTAGTGGGAGGAAATTTCCATTATTCAGAAAGTTCTAACTTTGGTTTTATAAAAAGAAGACAAAATTAGAGAAGTCAACCTACCTTGAAACTAAAGTAATTCACAGTAGCTACTGAATTACTACTTCTTCACTTGCTGCTTGCATGTTGTATTTCTACATCTCTACATTAACAAGGACTAACTGATTTTTTTATACCACCTAATGACACTTACTTGCAGTCCTATACACTTTTTTAATCTAAGAAATTTATTGTATGGACTTTGAATCTTATTTCTTTTCATAACTCATAAAATTCAGTTTTAAAGTGTTCTCAGTTGCTCCAATTTCATAATTAAATAGCCCTGCCTTCAGTTGCTGTGCTGTCAACTATATCCTGTTCACCTCTAGAAATACAATATCTATTTATTTTAATGGAAGTTTTGAATGAAGAAAAACCAAAGTGTCCAAGGATACATGAAATTTCCACTTAAATCTAGACATATTTTTAAGCTTTTCCCAGGTATCTGAGACACCACCAACCATCACATTTACCTCTCTACTGAGACTCTCAGTGCAAATCTTTACCTTATTTTTTTCCAATCCTATCAGAATAGAGCTTATACCAGAAAAAAAAATTAAGAAATCTCTTTCTCATTGTGTTTTGAGTTCCTTTTCCCCATTTAAAATGTTTAGTAAGACACGAAAGCCAAAGTTCTTATTAATTTAAATCTATGTGTTTTGATTTCTACAGTATATTTACCATCAAACCAGAGTTGTTTACCCTATAGTATTTCTGCCATAATGAAGTTCAGTCTTCAGAAAGAAAAAGAAAAATCATCTAAAGGCAAAAACTGCATGCTCACCTCTCAGATAAAATCAGAATAATGCAGTGACCATAATACTACTTGGACAAAGTTGACATTCATTCAAGAATGACAGTGCTTAGGCAGAAAGCCACTTAGAGGTGCCTCAGAAAAAAAATCAAAAACTTCATAAATGTGGTATGTATATTCATAGTGCTTCATAGACCTAGAGAAGAATCTTGCAGCTTTCTATGAATGCAGTATTAACAGGTGGATGCTCTTACTTTGGTACTGACATATATGGCATTTTTGGTACCTTTTTTTTTAGGATCTCTTAATCTTCATTCTAATTCCAACAGTACTTCAGAAGTTCTTTAATAAGAATTAACATTCAGAAAAAAATAGAATGCATTATAAAGGGTATGAAATCATTTCTAGAAGTGTTTTACAATAATGTCTTATCTAATAGCTGGAAAATTCTTTATAATTCTACAGAGAGTAGCACAACTAAACCACTGCCTTAATTCAGGATTATTAACCTTTCTGAATTATAACTATTTCTGAAGAATAACTATTTCACACTCTGAGGTAATTGTCTGTCCTCATTTTATCTCTTCAGTAGATAAAGAAATGTCTCTAGTCCATAAGAATTTCTTTTTCATCAATAGTATATATAGAATTAAATTGAAAATTGTTGTCTTCTGTTTGCATATACATGAAAATACACTGTGATGACAACTTATGACAAAACAGTCTTAGCTAAAGGATCGTTAAAACGTACTATGAGAAATATTCTTGATTTTTTTCCTAACTCTGCAGAAGTCTTGGTTCTTCTGACTATGAAGTAATCACCCCCTATTATTAGAAACCAGAAGAAGTAGCTCAAGGAACAGCTTTTTTTTCCTCAGCTTCATTGACAGTAACCATGTTACCAAGCTCTCCTGGGCTAAGGCACTAAACTGTACACTGAGCAAGGTTATACATAGCAATGTTTCAAATATTTTTTAAAAAATCACACCCTTTAGGTGATTAAAAGATTAAAATAACACTTGCTTTTAACCATCATGGGATAAAATGCTGAAGCAGTTGCACTCAGAAACAAATAGACCTTTAACTAAGACTTCAAAACTTGACTAGCTCAGAAGGATGACAAAGTGAGCCCTTTGCCTAGGAGTGCTTCCGATAATATGTGAATATATAACATCTTTCAACAAAACAAATCAATTCAGGTACATCCCAAAATTCAACAGTTATTGGTGCCAGGAACACTGGTATTATTAAGTCCTATTAAAGTTGTTTGTGACAATGATAAAATACGAATGGGCAGCAATGGTCTACAATGGTACTTCTACCTTTTTAGGAGTACTCACTGCTATTTTGTATTCACTGCTGTTTGAAAATGAACTCTGAGGTTTAGATATGAAACAAAGGAAAAGAGATTTTCAAAATCACCAGAGAATATAAAAGGGAAGCATTAAATATTATACTGCTGCAGACAGTGTAGTGGCTTACACTTTTGATAATACAGCTGGGAAAAATTAAAGAGCACAATGCTATATACAGCTGATATGATGTATCAATAAAGGAAACATAGAATAATTCTGCTGGAGGGTAACTTATTTCACAGAATATGACAGTACTAGGAAGGCATGTCTTGCTCTCCATTTGAGGATAGAAGTACGGTTGCAGCTTAGACCATATTACATTTCAAAGTCTGACGAAATGGGTTCAGGTGAAAAATCAAAGTTATATCCATAATTTGAAGTCTGGAAAGGGAGGACAGGAGAAGGGATTGTTGATAATGCAGAGAAATATCAACTGCTAGAAACCTACTATAATTGCCTATAATTTGAAAAGGGCTTGTCTCAATTTCTTCAAATGTCAGGTTCTTTGCTTACTTGGGAAATTTTTAGATGGAACACATTTCAAAAGGTTAGGGAAATGTTCAAGCATGACTTAAAGTTAGTAGCAATTGCCACTACGTTCACACTGAATGTAGCTTTCAATGGTGAATTTAAAAAACTAGAGCTGAAATACTATTCTTTGTTTCTAAAGTAGGCTGTCTTAAAGCACTAAGCTATTTAGCATGATTAAGTTAAATGGCCAAACTACATGAATTTGTCATTACTGGCTGTGGCATCACTTACACTTTGTACTAGCGTATTAAAATTTCTGCCGTTTTGAAACATGCAACCAAGTTGTACCCAGATGGAGAAGCTGTTTTAAAGTAGATAAAGTTGCCTCTTTATGCTTTTGAAATAACCATGTTAAACATTCTGAAAGATAGAAGCCGATGTTCTCCCTGGCTTGTATCAATCAGTTTGCCTGGTATAGTACTTTGAAACTGCACCTCCAAGTCATCTCACACAAATAGCAGTAGGGGTTTTCACACAAATAGGGTTTATGTTTGCAGCCTGCACTAATGACTTAATCAAACACTGTAGCTTGGGATATTGTAAAAACTGCATTAAATTAATTTGGCTGATTTTGTTTAGTAGAGTGTAGGAAACATTGCAAATAATCTTAGAAAAAAAATAAAATCTGATGAGTGCCAGATGAAAAATATGTTGATCGTTCTAGAAGGTGAAATAATACAATGGTTCAAAGGTCTCCCGAAACTTGGAAAAAAACCACACCAAAACTTAACATAAGTAAACCATTGTGTATGAATAATCCAAGAATACACTAGTACTGGCAGTTCACATGATATATTTTAAGTTTGGAGCTTTAGAGCCTTTAATTTTCACTTGTATCACTAATATATGTATGGTTAAGCAGCTGAATATTCATTGTATATTTTTAAAAAATGGATTGGCAACTATTTGCTGGTGTGATGAGGAAGTAATGAGATATAATAGTGAAGGTTTAAGAAATGCCATGAAGTCTCCATAGTAACACTAAAGTCAGAGTAGACATAACCTTTATTATGAACCTGTAACCAAATGCTGCACGGGAGAGCAAAGAAACTGGTTTTAGATCATTAATTTACTGTATTTGGGTACCATGGGCAAAAGAAGCAAAAGTTTTCTCCTGCTGTACCTGGAATCTCATGAGATGGCAAGCTCTCTCATATCATTCGCATCCATGCATCTGCTAAGGAGTTTTCAAGAGATTGTTCAGAAAATGTAAGTGAAACCAGTCTGCAAATAACAAGCAAAACACAGGTACTATAAAGAACAAGAATAGAAACTATAAAGATAGTAGAAGATAAACACAAAACAAAATGTAGGTTTATTATCCAATGGAAAATGAGATTTGCCAAATAAATATTATCTCCGATCTTCAGATCCTGGGGTTCTTTCTTTCTTTTCATCAAGAAAAAATGGACTTTTTATCAGCACAATGAAGACTAATTTTTTTCATGATTCCATTTCAGAACTGGGGTCAGGACACGAAACACTGAACACATCTGTCAACACAGTGTTATGCGTTGCTAACTCTTTGCCTTTCCTTCTTTTAGTGCAGATTAATCATGAAAGACTATGAACTCTACATGATAAACAAACATAAACTTTCAGAATTGATAGTTTGATGGATGTATCAGTCTACCAAAACAGCAAAAGTCTGTATTACAGATTAATTTTTTTTTTCCATGTGACTTCATTGCAGATATTTCTGGAAAGAGGTAAAGGCACTATAACACAGATAGGTGTAATCTAAACTTAATGAGACCCACCAGCTTATCAACCACTGAGAGACAAAACTTGTGATGAAAAGAACTGAAATCCAGTGCCCTGATTATAGCCATAATGTAAGAAATGCAACTTACTGTATCTCAGAGAAGTATACATAATTTACTGCTGGAGACAAGTTACTGAAGAACTTCCATTGCAGACATTAATACCTATGTGTGTGGAATAAAAGGCTACTACCCATTTCAGAATTTTATACACCATTTCCTGCATTTATCCCTCCTGGATTTCCAGGCTTTCAGTGACTTCCAGATGCAATTGAAACTAGCAGTTTGAAAATGATAGTGCCAATCTAAACTAGATTTAAAATGACCTCACAACCAAAAAACAGGTGAATATCTAAGCCCATACTGGTAAGAAAATTAGACCAGTATTTTAGGTTTAAAATCAATTCCTCTCTTTGTAGTTACTTGCAATAAAAGTTGAATTTAATTCTCCGAAGTATTTTTTTCTTCCCCTTAGTGGCAATTTTAATGTGGTGTTTATTTTTTATATTTCTCTCATTAGTTACAAAAGAGAAAAGTTACTCTTCTACATATTTAACTTCTATACATCACAACTACCCTGAAAAACAAACTTGAATAAAATCTTTTTTGTGTGGGAAAGCGATTTAAATACAGAGTTTTGTTATTTAAGTGTTGTGTCCTTCAGAATGTAAAATAATGACACATTGCCTTTGCAAATGCTGGGATTCAGCTGAATGAAAGAATCTGCGTAAAGCATGGAGAGACACAAACATAATCATGTGGTTGAGTGAAAGGCAGATTGCCAGCAAAAAAAGTATGTATAAGATGAACCAACTGCTCAAAGCAAGAAGAAGAAAAAAAAGAACAAAAAGTGTCTGATAATACTGAGTGGATCATGAGACAACTAAAAGATTTGAATTTTTCAGCTTTTAACTAGTGTAATTTTAAACTCTAACCTGATTATTATTAATAAAAAAGTTAGTACAATTTCATGACCTTCGAAGAGGATAAATTGGTATTCACTTCTAGTAAACTTACTGGACTTAGAGTAAGAACAAATAGTCTTCAGAATTAGCATCCTTTCCATAAGGTTTAATAAACAGATTTCTGAATTCATAAATCTAGGTTTCATTGTCAATCAGTAAATTAGTTGTTCTTGAATCACGGTCAGGAATGCTGGCAAAGCAAAGTGAAAGAAACTTAAACGGGAGATTTTTGTACAACACAGTTTTCTTGAGCTATCAGTCTGGAACTTTTCATTACCAGCAGATTCACCCAAAATGGGCTGAGATGGTAATTTTCAGAATTTTAACTAAGACCGGGGTTCACTTGAAGGCAGGAAGAAGAATTTATCTAGAAGTATATGTATGAGCTTTTAATCTATAAGGATGTTAATATCAAAGGTTAATAATTAACAGTTGTTATTCAAAGCACTGAATGGATGTGCTTTAGTGTGGTGATACATTTTCCTTTGAATGGTTTGTTCATTTTCCCCCTTCCAGAATGTATGGTGTGTTCCTGGGTTGTGGCCCTGCCTGTGATCCCTCCCCTACGAGCTTTTCATTGGCTCAAGTATTGTACCTGCGGGCCCTTTGAAACTGCGATAAGGGAGTGCCCAGAAGCAGGAGGCTCTCCTTCTGCTTGGGTTTTCTCCCCCCTCCGTCCCCCTTCCATCTCCCTTCACCCCTTCCCCCTCCTTGCCGGCTCTGGGCCCGAAATAAACTCCTCCTGACTTCACCACCAAGGAGAGATACCGTGTTTCTCCTACGGCTTGCTGCTGGCTGCGAATGCATAGCCCAGAGACACTCTGGGAGCCCCGATAAGCTGCTGCACCCCCTTCTTTCAAGGGACCCACAGAGGACTATGTTGCCCTCACAGCCCCCTGCCGCTGCTACCCGGGGAATAGGCAGGGGGTCACAGCAACACTTCGGTGAAACCTTGCAAGCTCTAGACACGTGTTGAAAAAAACAAGGCAGAGTGGTGACAAGATCTAGACTGGTTCTGCCCACTTTTGCATTTTTTGTCACACCAAATTTTGGAATAAAAAGCAATACCACCAAACATATTTGCCACCCACTTTCTCAAGGTGGCTCTCTTTAAAGTAAAAAACCAAACCGTGCTATTATGGGACCCTTTTGAACTGTTGGGCTGCAGGACTTAAAAATCTCCCTTCTTTACTTGAGTTGCATGGTATCTACGGCAGAGTGTTTCTAAATCTGGTCAGTTATTTCCTCATCTGTCCTTGGTTTAGTTAAACTGGAAAATAATAAGTGTTCATAAGCCTTTATCAATCATAATATAATTGTTCAGGATTGCTTATTTATTGGGCTGTAGCTGATTCTGATCTTGCAATAATGCTGTTTGAAGCAAATACTGTAATATACATACAGCACTTAGAGTTTTATGTATTCTTTTAACATACTATTCCCCTGATGTCTGGATTTAAACTCAGACAGCACATTCTCTCAAACCATTTGAAAAAGTTTTTGTGTATTTTTGCCAGCCGTGTCACTCCTATTCCAGTCAAGTCATAGAAATGCATGTTGTTTTAAGTTCACATCTTCACTGTAAATTAGCTACAAGACTATGATTAACAAATCACTCTCTGTAGCTCCATATTTGCCTGTTACAGAAGAGAAAGATCAAACTAAAACTTCCTTTATCATCACTGTAACAAAATCATCTGTATCCCCCTTGGATTTCTGATAAGCTTGTTCAGATTTGAGAAACTTTGTTTCTTATTCTCTAGTCACCTGAAGAACAGAACAAAACATAGTAGAAAGACTGCTATAGAAAATCCTTGCGTGTTTTAGCCAAAGATTGACTGAAAACTCTGACACTGAAGCAGTTCTAAGATCTAGGCTTCTCTTTTCCCCTTTTAATGTCATTATTTGATTTACAGCATTTAAAAGAGATTCACGGAAAAAGATCAAAAATTGTTTTCTTTGTTAGAAAGCAGAATTGTGCAAGTCAAGTAATTGCTTACTGGCTTCAACATTATCAACTTGTAGAGCTGTGGATAGGAAAATTATATAAGGAATCATGATTTTGAATCATCTTGATAAAGGTAGATCACCTTACTTAACAACAAAAATTGTTTTGCAATGCAACTACCATTGTTTTGCAGACTGGTAAAATGAAATGCAGAGGCAATGATCTGGCCACAGCTATCTAGGAGACTGTGGCAGAGATAGAAATAAAATAAGAGTTTGAAAGATCCTAGACAGTTAGTCCATGGAGAATGCAGAAGAGAAAGTAAAAATGTGAATGATTTTGCGACTATACCCATTTCAGTGAAGCAACATAATTAGTAATAGTTCATAGGTTTTGCTCTGTGTGACCACTAAATACATATAAACACCAATTCTTTTTCTTTTTAATATTTTTAAGCTGTTTTGGTTCTCAGTCTTCCCAGTAAAGGCAATTTGCAAATTTATAAATATCATTTTTACAGCAAAGTTTTATTTGAATCATTTTTCTGTGAGCATTAATTTCTAGCAATGACTCCCAAGAAAACTGCACAGGCAATAAACAAGTCTTTATGTGTTTATTTATTTGTCTGAAACAAGAGTAAGAACTGTATGAGCTGAAATACAGAAAAAGATACGAAAATTCCATTCTAATTCAGGAATAAAATCACAAATCTAATTACAACAGAAATCTTCATTACTATGAAATAGAGTTCTTCTATAGTATAAATTCGGTGTTGACTCAGAAATTGTGCTGACTTCTACTGAAGTCAACAGTAATTTTCTTATACATAGTTCAATGTGTGTATGACAAAATGAATATCAAACTGTTTCAGGCTTCTGACCAAAATCTTCAATGTTTACACTTTAAAATGTTATCAAAACTAATAGAGAAGTTTCATTAAGGAAATAGCTGTAGAATGCAGTACTGAACTTTGAGAAAAGATAGTGAACCTTTCCAGCTATATGTATTAATGATTTATCATCAACTGTGCTACTGTAAACTTCAGAAAGAAATTATTTGGTAGTTTGTTACTTTTACTCCATGAAACATTGAAAATAAAGAAGGCTGGATCTTCCCTTGTATCCTTTTTCTGACCATCTTTCCTATTTTTACTGCTTCTTAATTACCTATTAAGAAATAAAGAAAATAAGGCATACCCTTTTACATTTTCGGAATAACCTTTTCTGCTTGAAAGTCTCTCAAAAGACACAATCTCCTCTGCAGCAGGTGTAGTTTTAATGATCCTTTGATGCCATATGTCAAATTTCATCACTTGCTGTGAAGAGTGACATTTCTTTTGATAGCTCCTAGCAACAGCACCACCAGTTATTAGTGGTCACCTCACACACTAGACTAATAATTCCTGCAGCAAAAACATTTAATTTCAGTTTCATGCCATGCTGCACACTATTTCTCAGGCTGCTCTCCTCTGTTTGTAATTACTTTTAAAGTAAAATAAATCTATGTTATTAATTTGATGCACACTGTATTTGTTTTCACATGCACACTCACAAGAGTACCACTACATTCTGCATTAGAGCATTTCAAAGCTGCCTTCCAAACTGGATTTCCAGTCAGTATAGACAGTGAATATGGAAGCACGGTGCAAAGTAGAGATGGGGATGGCTTTCAAGAACATGTCTACCCACAGATGCCAGGCAGTGGAAGTGCATCACTGCTGTAACAATAAACATACTGGTACATCAACAAGCACCCAGGTATGCACCACCTGTAGGTTTTCCAAGAGGCCTCTATATGCACAGGTTGTGAACGAATATGATATTCCCCTCTGCTACTGTCATATTAATTCTCTGGACAGTCATACAAGTATTCTGATACCACTGGAACCTTTAGATAAAGGAATTAATTGTCAAGTCACTTTGATTTTCAAATCGCGTTTTACATTTCTTTCTCTTCTAATGTTCCTTTTATATCAGAAACATGCAATGATTTGCACTGCAGATTTGCAAATCCAGCATAATGTTGGTTGTTGTTAATTGGTGACACATGTAACATTTTCAAATATGCAAACAAAGTAATAATTCCAAACCTCATTGTTGTCAACACCTCATTATAAGAGGAAGACCAGGAAACTAAATGTCTTACTGCGGGGCAGAGGAAAAAAAGGAACCATAAAGTATCAAGCAATGACTTTGGGAAGGGAGGAAATTTGATATCTTTTTCAGTTCAGTCTTCATTAAAAAAATCACTGACATCTTTTGCAGAAGAATAGGAGCTCAGATTACAACACAGCAGGGAAACATTAAACATATTTACATATGTTACTTCCCCTTAAAATTAGTGAGAGCTGATCAAGTACTTGTGCAAAGATACGTTGTTAATGAAATCCTTAAACTTAAAGACAGAAGTATGTACCGAAGAAATTATGGAGAACTGGGAAAACACAATTTGTCTTTACAAATAAGACGTACAAGGAATCAGAAAAGTATAGACCAATCAAGTTAGTATCAGTCATAGAAACCCAGAATCATTGAGTGGTTTGGGACCTTGAAGATCATCTAATTCCAATTCCACTGCCTTAGGCAGTCTTTTTTCCTAGGAGAGATTTTCCATCCCTCTAATCTCCTTTCTGGCTTTCCTCTGAACCTGCTTCAGCAGGTCCATCTTTTTTAATGCTGAGAGCCTCAGAAGTGGATTCATTGCTCTGGGTGGCATCTCATGGGAGAAAAGCAGAGGGGTGGAATCACCTCCCTCAACCTGCTGGCCACACTACTTTTAATGCAGCCCATGATATAGGTGGTTTTCTGGGCTGCAAGTGCAGCTGTTTATTCATGTCTAGAGTTTCATCAGACCCCGGAGAAATAGTAGAATACACAGACTAAAATAAATTTATCTACCTGGTAGATAAAAGGAAGAGTAACAGCCAACATGAATTTGTAAAGACTAGATTGTATTAAACCGAACTAATTTCCTTATATGACAGAGTAATAGACTTTGTGAATAGAAAGGAAGTGTTAGATATCACATATCTTCATTGCAGCAAGCTTTTGCCATTTTTCCAGGATTCTCATAAGAAATCTAGAAAAATGACACTGTTATGGTGTCAACACGTAGCTGGCAAGAGTGTTTTCCAGAGAGCAGCACTCTCTTAAACTAGAATATATCAGATAAGGTTCTGTAAATCTGGTATTCTAATAATTAAAATCAGAAACGAAGTTAAATTTTTGACAAAGTCCAAAAATACTGGAGGAGAGAAGTATATATCTAAATAAACTTGGCAAATATGAGAAATGGTGTGGAAAATTAGAATGTAATCTAGTAAGGAAACCCACAAAGTTTTACACGCAATTAGATGTAAGTGGCTGCACAACCACAGGGTGTAGAAAACCTGTCTGGGCAGCAGCACTGCAGAAATTGCTAAAAGGAAGGTGAACAGAATTACAGTAACAGCATATATTAATCAAAAATATCACACTAATGATGAAAACTCATTTAAGTTAATGAGATAAGAACTGCCCTATTACCTGCAAAAAAACCCCTGAAGTCACAATTTTCTCTTCTAAGTGGTAGCAATATCTCAGCTGGAATATTAACTCCAGCTTTAAGCATCTTAGTTTGATTCCATTTGTGATAGCCCATGAAATCGTAACAAGTGTGGAAATAGGTCCTGGAACCACAACTATGTGTAAGGCTGAAGAAAATAGGTTTATTAGGTTTAGAACCATGATGATGGTCTTTCACTGTGTAAAAGGTGTTGTGAAGGAGAAGGAATGATGACATTAAATGACAAGGGAGAGAGGTATTTTTTTCAGGAAAAAAAAGGAGGTCTAACAGAAAGAAAGGTTAAATAGACCACTGGAAATGCTATCACTTGAAATATTTTGGAACACAGATAGCTTCATAAGTGTCAGTTTCAGGAGTGACATATATATAATTGATCCTGCTTTCTGTATCTATATATATTTGTTTACAAGACAATTACTATTACACCCTGAAGACTGACTGCAGAAATATAGCTTAGAATAATTCCTGTAAGAATTATCATGGGTTCATGGACAATCTTTTTATGTCTGTTTAACTGCGTGAATTTCTCTCATACTAAAATTTAAGATTAAAAATCAAATGAAACCAGTATCTCTCCACTGAACTACCAGATTTTACCATTTCCCTGGAGGATTACGCACATAGGTGATTCCTAGGTTGTTCTCTCTTCCTGAAGGGTTTTATAGTTTTTGTTTCTGTTTAGAATCATAAAATGTGCTGAGTTGGAAGGAACCCAACTCCTGGCCCTGCGCAGGACACCCCAAGAGTTGCACCATGTGCCCAAGAGCATCATCCAAATGCTTCTTGAACTCTGTCAAGCCTGGTGCTGTGACCACTTCCTTGAAGAGCACTGTTCCAGTGCCTGACCATCCCCTGAGTAAAAAACCCTCTCCTGGTATCTAACACAATCATCCTCCAACTCAGCTTAATGTCATTTCCTCTGTCCTTTTTTCCGGTCATGAGAGTGAAGAGATCTGTACCTGCCTGATCTCTTCCCCTCATGACGTTGTTGAAGAGTGTAATGAGGTCTCCTCAGTCTCCTCTTCTCCAGGCTGAACTGACCAAGTGACCTCAGCAGCTCTTTGCATGGCTTTCCCTCCAGAACCTTCACCATCTTCACTGTCCTCCTTCGGATGCTCTTTAACAGCTTAATTTTTTTTTATATTGTGATGCCCAA
>WEIT01006652.1:0-12750 GCA_013389985.1 Dryoscopus gambensis
AAATAAATGTGTAGTTTAATGTGGAAGCAGAATACTTGGATGCCCACTTTCCTGTAAGGTGCTAAGTTCCTTCATTTCCTAGATTGCATGAGCACATGGCATGGAAAGATGTACAACCATCTGTTCCCAGTCCTTCAATTATCATGATGACAACAATTCCTGTGGTCCCTCCTTATAAGAATTCCAGTGGTCTGGTGGGCCAGGAAGGTTATTTACGGAACAGCCAGATATCAGTGTAGAGGAGTAAATAATACTGACTAGCAGTGGGCCTGGGGGATTGGATGATTAATCCTTTCTGATCAGATATGGTTTGGGGCCTTTTTTCTTGATGTCCCATAACAGGTTTCTACAAATCTGAAAAACGCTGCTTGCAGTTGCATTGTGCATCCCAAGAAAACCTTCCATGTCATATCGTAAACTTAAGTAGCTATGCAGCTGAAGTAGATCAGCCCCTTAGAATGTGCGGAGAAGACCCTTTGGATAAAGAACTTGTGGGGCCAGGTCTTTAATTTGCTACTGATATGTTGTGCACACTGAAAAACTAGACATTAGTAACCTGATAGTCTTTTCACATTAGTTGTTCTATAACAAATACTCTCAGTGTTCAGTCCTGAAAATTCTTAACTAACTGGAAAGTAGTTCAGTGTAGAAAAAGAGTGCTAGAGAAAGTTGATTTGGTGACTTACATCCTCTTCCCTGTGAGGAATGGTCCTGCAGTAGCAGCCTTTGCACTGGTCGTCTAAGCCACTTTGAAACCAGAAGAGGTGAGAGGCGGAAAAATAAGATTCCGTCTTAAAAACAAGGGATAAATTAGGACCAGGAAAAGCTGTACCAAAGGCTGTATCCTTTGCAGCACTGGGTGATGCGATGCTGCCAGCTGAGTCATTCCCCCTGCTCTCATGGTCAAGCTGGCCGTACCAGGATGGTAACCGATAGCTGAAAAAGCAGCTTCTGTTGAGGGAATTGCTGGTTTGTTTTCCTCTGGGATTTTGTTTCTAAGCTAATAATTAAGGTTAAGGTCCTAGGTTTTTGCTTTGCTCGGATAAACCTGCTTATTTTTCACTTTTTAAATTTAGAGTAATAATCAGTCCAGGTTAGGCTGGTGAACACAGCTTACTGCTTTTTTTTGGAAGTAATAGGTTCATGCAAGGTTATGCATGCGCAGGCAGATTTCCAAAGGAACTTGACAGGAGGCTGGAAGCTCCAGTGATTGTTACATACCCTGCCAAGCTTGTTGGGTCGATGTGAGGGCTCATGTCTCCAGATCAGTATACTGTGATATCAGGACACAGTGGAAAAACTGCTCACCCTTTGAAGAATGCCCCCGATTGTGATGCCACTTCATAAAAAGTCAGGAAAAAGTGAATTCCCTCCCACTGCACAATCCTGTTCTTCACACTGTGTGATTAAAGTGGGCTCTCTTATGAAGAGCAGCAAAAGAAATGTCTTCAAAGCATCAGTGCCAAAAATTACCATGCTGCTCAAGACATTTTTATTCTGTATTGCTGTTGTAGGTTCGGGTGGTTATTCAGCTGGCTTCCTGCTTGGTGTCCCACATCACTGCTACACCTTAAAGAGGCTGAGGACAAAATGCTAAAATGTAAGACTTTGGTTTTTAATAAGTTTCGTATATAACTAGATTTTCTATAAATTTACATTAAACTTAATGAAAGAAGTTTTTCAATATGCCTTTATATTGTGGTGAAATGAACAGGTTTAAAATTACATTTTCGTTGTTCACTTAGGTAGATATTTGATTAGAGGCTCTCTGCTTTGAAAGGAGCTCCTATTTGAAACAGTGGTTTCTGTGGAGTGTACTTTATATTTTGTCAGGCATGTCTAGCAACATAATTTTTTCCCATTTTTTTCTCCAGGTATTGCAAGCACATACAATAAACGATACGTGTATATATCTAATGGAAATAAAATATGGACACTGACGTTCTCTCCAGATCTTTCAAATAAAACTCCACTTGTTCTCTTGCATGGGTTTGGAGGAGGTGTTGGACTGTGGGCTCTCAACTTTGAAGATCTGTGTGAGAACAGGACCATTCATGCTTTTGACCTCTTGGGATTTGGACGTAGCAGTAGACCACACTTTGACACTGATGCTCGGGAAGCAGAAAATCAGTTTGTGGAATCCATAGAGGAATGGAGAAAAGAAGTGGGGCTAGAAAAAATGATTTTGCTTGGACACAACCTAGGTGGATTCCTGGCTGCTGCTTACTCCTTAAAATATCCGTCAAGGTATGTGAAAATAAAGGAATGGAGGGATTCCTTTTCTGTATTTGACTAGTGATTTTAATATAGATTTTATTTCATCAGGCTCTTTATAGATAATCTTTATGTAAATGACTGTGATGATTTAAAGAAATTATACTGAATTATAAGACCAAAGTATTAACTGTATGTTTTGTTTCCAGGTGAATGAAATAGGTAGATATGGTCAACATGATTTTCTGTATACTTTTCTGTACCTCTTCAGTTCAGTACCCGCTTGCCATGTTATAAGGTGAAAGAGCAATGAATATATTTATGGGTGAATGTTTTGTCTCAAAATTTGTTTTGTGAAGGGAAAGTAGGCCTGTTTCTGCCAAACTTCTCACTCTTATGCATAGCATTGAAACTTCTGAATATAATTCCCCTAGGTAATTTATGCTCGTATGCTACCAGTCAGCCTGGTGCCAGCAGGATGATGTAAAAATTATTTTAGTGACTCTTTGATTTAAATTGTCTGTATGCCACTTCATATTTCTTCTTTGCAAGACAACCCAGCTGCAGCAGTTCTCTAATTGTATTTCATCAGCATTTTCAGCATCATGTTGTGTCCAACAGTTAATACCTTTTCCCCTTAAAGTAGTATTTTTTTTTTATATATGTGGTTATTTGTCTGGTTATATATCCCCTACTGAACTAGAATCCCACTAGCTGAGGTAATTCTGTATCAAAAAAAGGACAGTGCTTTTGTTGGGCTACTCGTAATGGTATCCTATGAAAAACTGAATATAAGCTTAACTCTCCACATCATATAGCAGATTCTATATTATACTAAACATATCTTACTCTTTTCTATTCGTATCAAGTTTTACTGTTTCTTTGTTTCTCACTTGGATATATTTGAAGTAATTTCATGCATCATTTTTCCCTAAAACACTTCACCTTTTTCTTTCTAAATGGACAACAGTTAGCATAAGTGGCTGGAAATGATGTGTGAAAGTAGGTGTCTTTCTAAATCCAGAACTGCAATAAAGAAATTCAATCCTCTGCTTTAGGGATATAAACCTATTCTCCTTATAGTTATGAAACCAACTTCTGGCTAACTGTAGTTATCTTTTTGTAGGGATGATGTATAAGTTCCTTACCTCTTTTTACAAAGTATCTATAAATGGCACTGTCCTGTCCATGTGGGATGGGATATTGGTTTTGCTCGCTGCTGACTTACATCAAAAGCGATGCTTTGTTTTCATGCCTCACTGTGCTTAAGTTGGGGTTAATTAATTTGGGAATGTTTCAGTTTGTGCTCCCACATTACTAATGTTTCTCTGAAATTAAACTAAGACCACCAAAATAAAAAATTGACTGTTAGGATCTTAAAAGAGCATTGAATCAAGTGATAAATATAGCACAGCTTTCAGCCAGGTTATCTAACAATGCATTAGAGGATTAAGGGATTCTGGATACGTATTGTTAGGAAAGTAGATCTGTTTCTCTGAGCATAGATGATCCATTAATTTGCTACACTGTACCAGAGTTGTTAGTGGAAAATCCGAGGCTACTAATCCAAAAAGATTCCCATTTAGCATATTGCCAAGTTGAAGTGGCCGTGATTTTCAAATACTGCGCTTTGTGGACATTTACTTTTGTGCTGATTCTCATGGTCAACTTCCCGTTATCTTGGGTTATGTTTTAGGCTTGATTACCAAAGGAGAAATGCCAAATAGGAAGGAAAGTATTAAGAAAGGAAACATGAAACGAAGCTTACGCTACTTTTATTCATTCATTTGCTGTATTATACTTAATGCCATAGTTTGTGCACAGAGTGTATGGCTGTCCTGAATGGCTCCTCATTGCTTGCACTGCTTTGCACCTGATCTCTCCTGCTTGGTTTCTACAGTCCTCTCTTACTGTTGTTGTTTGCTGAAGGGTGCAAGTATGCTTATAGCTGAGCCGACAACCAGGAAACATCTTTGTGAGGTTAATCCTTTCCAACCCTTCATTCCAAGCACAAGTTTTTGGTTTCCCAGCTGATTATAATCCAGAAATAGCTTTTGGCATCACTTCTAGCATCATTTTAGGCACTATGAACTCTTCTGTGTTAATATCTAATCTCATGGCTTTAACGGGGAAGGAAGTAATGAAGGAAAAAGTAAAGATGAAAAAGTAAAAAGTAAAAAATATAAAAGACTGATTTAGGTTAGAGAAAACTTTTAGGATCTAGTCCGGCTGTTAACCTAGCACTGCCAAGTCCACCGCTAACCTGGGTCCTTAAGCGCGGCATTCACACATCTAAATACCTCCAGGAATGGGTACTCAACCACTTCCTTGGGCATAGTATCATAAAATGGTATGGGTTGGAAGGGACCTTCAGGATCATCTAGTTCCAACCCCCCTGCCATGGGCAGGGACACCTCCCGCTAGACCAGATTGAGCAAGACAGCCTGTTCAATGCTTGACAGCCCTCTCAGTGAAGAAATTTTTCCTAATATCCAGTCTAAACCTTCCCTAACACAACTTGAGGCTGTTTCCTCATGTCCTATTGCTTGCTTCTTGGGATAAGAGACCAACCCCTACCTTGCTACAACCTCCTTACAGGTAGTTGTAGAGAGCAATAGTGAGGAAGCTGCCATGGAAAATCATCTTAAATATGGAAAACTATAGTTAAGAGTCATTCTTTCCCAGAAATCACCAGTATTTGGACAGTTAGAGTAGGTGTTATTATGGGATTAAACAGAAATGGACATTTCTAATCTACCAGGATGAATTAGAATTTTGCTTTGATTTGTTGACCATATCAACATGAAGTTGCATGTGCTGGAGACTCCTACTATGCTCTCTGTACTGGTATTCCTTTAAGTAATATTTTTACAAACTGCCTCGCTGATGTTTTCTTTCACAACCTAAAATCAATAAATTTAGAAGAAAACTGCTAGTTTTGCTCTGCCTTTCTCAGTTTAAATTTTACTTTGATAAGATGATTTTTCAGTTAAATTGTGTCTCTTCTTTGAACAGAGATCTTAGACTTCTAGCAACTTCACTTAAATGAAACAGATGCAATTATCCTCTTTTCTGTCAAATTAAACTGCTCCTGCAAATAATATTGACTGAGCATTTAGATTAGGCTATTTTTAGAAACCCAAGCAAGACTATCTCTTAAATGTTTGTGATGGTGAGTATCTATAAAATACTGAGTTTCTCTTTGTGACACGTGCTTCCATGTTTCTGGTGTTCATACATATGATTAGATGCAATTCATTCTCTTAATTAGTAATTGAAATCAAAAACGTTGATGAATCAGAAACAGGTAATAAGCCTCTGTGATAGAAGTGACTGAAGTAGGCTGTGTGTATGTATCTGTAAAACAGATAGCACGTATTCATCATGCTCAGTTGAAGAAAAGCTACTGTACTTTAAACCACTGAACCTTTTTTGCCAACAGGGTCAAGCATCTTATCTTAGTGGAGCCATGGGGTTTTCCAGAGAGGCCTGACAATGCTGAACACGAAAGACCAATTCCAATCTGGATCAAAGCACTAGGAGCTATATTGAGTCCATTTAATCCATTAGCTGGGCTAAGAATAGCAGGACCCTTTGGTGAGTTTTAGCTACTCTTAAATACCATTTCTATTTTGGTTAAACATAAACATGGAGCAGACAGCAGCTTATGCTAAGCTTTTTTGCAAGTCTGTTATCACCCACGGAGGAAAGAGTTGGAGGAGAAAGTGGGAGTGGTTAAGGAAAGTTGAACTCTTTAGGAAAGAAGGCAAACTCTTGCTATTAAAAATACTAGTATGATAGTTTACAGCAAGCTACAGTATATGATCTGTACAGCCTTCAGTTACAATGAGTTGGATTATGCAGACGTCTTTTGGGGAACCCTGACAAAGAGGCATGAATGTGAAAGGATTTTTTCCAGTTGCCTCTGGTCACAGTCCATTTAGCTTCCCTTCTAAGTCCAGTTTGATGAGCAAACAGGATTTACAAATTCTATTTAAGTTAGGCAGCAGTCTCTCATAAATGCAAAAATCTTTGGCCTGAGTTTAGAGAAGTTGAAACTTTAGCCATTTTCTTACTGGTCTAGCAAGTCTTGCTGGCCTCACTGGTGTCCTGCACTATGGTGGCAGTGCATATTTCCATTTCTTCAACAGCACCGATAGGATGGTGGATAAACTCTATACCCTACTACTAGGGCTGGATAGGGCTGACCAGAAATACTATAGTTTTAGTTCATCTGGGGAATGGGGAGAAAAGTGTAATAAAAATCTTAAAGAGATTATATGTATTCCTTCTAGAGGAGAAAGAGGTTATCTGTCTGTTACTCTCTGTGCTGCAGAAGTATCTTCTGGAGAGGCTTGGAAAAAGATATCCTTCAGGCCCCTCACAAGTTATAATTAACTCACCTCTTCATCATTTCTGGTATTCAGTCTGAAGATAAACTCATGAGATTTCTAGGCTTTGTTTACATTTAAACCACATCTGTTTCCTAAATCTATTTCTATAGAATATATATTTTAATATGGTGCTTTGTTTGTTTCTTTTCAATAGTGTGACAAATTTAGTTTTTCAGACAAGCAACATGTTTTGTAAAAACAGATTTTTTTTTTTAAAGTAAAATGCTAATTTGGTTAACAAAACAACCTGGAGCATATTGAGTGATATGCACTGATTTAATGTGTTCTATCCAATAACAAGTGCATGCATAAATCAATCCACATGGGAAAATTCAAAGCTGAAATTGTCTCCCTTAGCAGTAAGTGGAGTCAAACCATGCTGCAGAAGCAGACTCTATCTTGGCAAGGTGTCCCCAAACCTAGCCTCGCTTATAGGTTGCCATGGAAGGCAGTGCCTTTAAAAATTTTTTCATCTGTTTCTCACTGCACTGGTAAAAAAGTTTTCTGTCACCAACTTAAGTTCTTGACAGATGAAACAGTTCTTGGAGAAGGGTAGGTCTAAATGCTGTGCTGTGAGTAGGTGTCAGACCTAACCTGCTGAAGGCACTGAACTGAACCCAGGTTTCATTCCACATGCAAATGTGCTTAAGCTGATGGGAAGACATAGTTGTTTGAACCTCAGTCTAAAGCCAATTGCTCTTGTTCAAAGGTATGAGTTAGGCACTTAAATGTGAGCCAGGTTCATTGGGATATCACAATAGAATCACATGGATATTTAATCAGACCCGCAGGCAAATACTTAAAACTGGGAGAGAGACAAAATCCAGAGATACTTTTTTCTTTGAGTGGTTTCCAAGTAGTTGATTTGCATGTTTTCCTTCACTTAACTGGAACAGTCACCCAGGAGTCTCACAGTTTGGTGGGGGTTTGGTGCTTTGGTGCTAGAGCTGGATGCCTGAAAATTCCTCAGGACAACAGCAGGGTCACTGTGACCACACCCTTTTTGTGGAACTTGGTGTCTTCAATGTTAGAATTTCTTATAGCATTTTCTTAGACACTGTGGAAAACATCAGCCAGACAATCCAGAATTTCTTCAATAAACATTACAACAATGATTTACAGGGTGATTTCATTCCAAAATTTGTTCCAAGTTGCCTTGAATCGTTGTTTCATTCTCCCCTGTAAATTCCTGGGGAAAAACTGCTTTGGCCTTGGACCCGCAGACAAAGCACTTCTTATCAAAATGGAAAGTGAATTCTAAAATTTGGTAACACTTCATGCCATGCTGGTAGCAGGGAAAGGCACAGAATTAGTCTCTTTCTTCCAGGTACTCTTATTTCAAGCCAGCTATGTTTACTTGTGTTCAAAAAACCCAAACACACAGAAAAAGAAATCCAGCCATTGTACTCTATGAAGGGATAATAGAGCAGAGCCCATTCCCAGACTTTTACAAAATCTTCATTGCTTTGGGGGTTAAATCACTGTTTCATAAGGGATTTGTTTTCTCTTGCACTGTATTAGTTTTCTAAATCTGTTTAAAGCATGCATAAGGGCGTGTTGCAATAGTCTCAAGGTTACAAAAGCATATATCACTGTGACAAGGTGTACATAAATAATACCAGGCCTTTGCCCAGGGTTGGGTGGGAAGAAGTGACATCATCATAACTGCACAGATGAACAACAGTATGAAGTTCCTACCATCAGGAAAAGGGGAAACATAACCATGACTAGTCACACTCAGCCAGCTCAATGTCCACATGGAGACCAGTGATGAGTTCCTCGCAGATCAGTGTTGGGATGGGCTGTTACGCATCTTTGTCAACAACACGGTCAGTGACATCAAGTGCACCCTCAGCAAGTCTGCTGATGGCACCAAGCTGTGTGGTCAACAAGCTGTAGGGAAGGGATGCCATCCACAGGGCCATGGACAGGCTTGAGAGGAGCCCAGAAAGCAACCTCATGAGGTTTAAGAAGGCCAGGTACATGGTCCTGCACCTGGGTTGGGGCATCCCAACCACCTCTGAACATAGAATAGATTTAGAGCAGCCCTGAGGAGAAAGACCTGGGGTGTTGGTGTTGATGAGAAGCCCAAAATTACCCAGCAATGTGCACTCACAGCCCAGAAAGCCAAACACATCCTGGGCTGCATCAAAAGCAGTGTGGCCAGCAGATTGAGGGAGGTGATTCTCTCCTTCAACTCTGCTCTCATGAGATCCCACCTGCAATACTGCATCCAGCTCTGGGGCCCCAATATAAGAATGTTGGAGGCATTCCTGTTGGAGATAGTTGTCAGGAGGGACATGAAGATGATCATGCTGGAGCACCTCTCCTATGAAGACAGGCTGAAAAGAGTTGGGATTCAGAAGAGAAGGCTTTGGGGACAGCTTGTAGGAGCCTTCCACTACCTAAAGGGGGCCTACAAGGGAGCTGGAGAGCAGCTTATTACAAGGGTCTGTAGTGATAGGACAGGGGCTAAGGGCTTCAAACTGAAAGGTTTAGATCAGGTATTAGGGATGACTAACATTCTTAGACTAAGATTAGCCTTGTGGTGAGGCTCTTGTCCCAGAGATGCATCTGGTCAATGTAGAAGAGGCTTCTTCCTTAGAGAAATTATTCAGAAAAGGCGCTTAAGTTTAGAAGGCCTGAACTGGCCCCTGACACACTTCTCTACTGGCTTGTTAGGAGAGCATGAGGACAGTGGTTTTTCAACATTCAATCTCTTCATTTATACCAGTGCTTGTGCTTTATGTTAAGATTTCTACACCTGTTTTTCATCATAGATTTCTGTTCTTTCAACCACACACTAGTTGAATGAACTAGCTTCAGAAGCAGACTGTTCTGTAAGAGGAGAGGGCAGACTTAAGCAAGAAAAACACACTGTTTTTCAACGGTGCCTTCTGGTCCTGAAGGGTGTGGTGCATTTAGCCTATCTAGTAGTGTCAGAGCAAGGAGAAGGTGTTGGTATCATGTGCGACTAAACTGGTGGCAAAAAGACACTGCTTAGCCCTTTTGTGGGTCCCCTCTGTAGGTTTCTACTATTGGTGTAGTGACTGTACTCAAACATTCCCCGCATGTATTCAGCAGGGCAGCAGCATAGAATTCTTTAGAGTATTTATATTTCATTCATGTTAAGTGTGATTCCATCATGCAGGTTATTCCAAGACATGCAAGTGGTAAAACCAAATACAGGTTTAGAAGCCACGAGTTTCAAGGGGATGTGTTTTGAGAGCTCTAATGAAAAGCATTAGGCAATCAGATAAGGTAACTTGTACTCATTCCCCCTCTAATAGCGTTTTCTGGTTTTAACAGGATTAAGCCTTGTTCAACGTTTAAGACCAGATTTCAAGCGAAAATATTCATCAATGTTTGATGACAACACTGTGGCTGAATATATCTATCACTGCAATGTGCAGTCACCCAGGTGAGTATGAGTTTCCCAGTGTATGTTTTGAAGTCTGTTGTTCATTTACTGAGTGCCTGTGACTCCCTCCGATGGCCATGGCAGCAGTGTGCATGCTATTTTTTTTTAATTGTGGCATTTATTATATTGAAGAAAAAGATACCATCGCAGTTTTTCTGAATTCCAGATACTGATAAACATTAAAAGTATCCTAATTCTGTATTTCTTCTCAATTTGTGTTAATTCTGTGAGAGTTTGGGCGCTGCATTCAATTAAATAATTGTTGGAGAATTGTAATGTGTAAAGAATGTCTTTAAAAATAAGGCATTTCATTCTTTTAAGTGCTACCACTCAGTCATGCAAAAACATGGGCTCTTTCTGTTGAAAATTATATGTAAACCTTGAAAACTTATTTCTCTTAATTGTAAAAAATCCCAGCCTCGTGTACTCTGTGCTACCAAAAGGCGCAGATACTCCAATTTAGATAAAAAGCAGATCCAATGGCAATTGAAATTGGTTTTACCCTTTTGAATGTCTTGAAGTGGTGAAACAGCTTTCAAGAACATGACAATTCCTTACGGATGGGCAAAGAGGCCAATGCTGCAACGGATTTCACAAATGGATCGAGACATTCCTATCACGGTGGTCTATGGGGCACGTTCATGTATAGATGGCAATTCTGGCAGCACTATCCAGTCTCTGAGACCAAATTCCTATGTGAAGACAATAGTAAGTTTCACTTTTAAAGCAGTTGTTTGTTTTTTGTGTGCATTTGTTTGAGTCATATCTATGTAGCCAGGTTGGATGGGGCCCTGAGCAAACTGGTCCAGGGGGAGGTGTCCCTGCCCATGGCAGGGGAGTTGGAACTAGATGAGCTTTAAGGTCCCTTCCAACCCAAACCATTCTATGAGTCTATGTTTTTTCATACCAGCTGTGGAAATGGTGTCACTTTTGATTTAGAACCTGGGGTAATAAGTTCTGTTTTCTGTAACAGAGAGAGAGAAAACAAATGTTACATCAGAGAAAACCTAGACAGAAGTGTTGAGTCCCCGGGCTAAGAACAAAACTTACTGTAGCAGTAGAGGCCAAACTAGGTCAATGAGCAAGGTGATTCTTTATTTTGTTCTACAGTGTGCTAATAGAAGTAGGTGTTGTGGTCACTGTTTTTGTCTGTGTTTTAAACCACAGCAGTCCTACTATCTCCATATATATAACGTAGTGGGGAGGCTCTCATAAACTCTCTTTGTCTATATAATGCATTTGTTTTTCTGATAAGAGAGTAGTTTGTACCTGGTGCTTAGGTTCTTGTAAGCATCTTTCTTTAAGTCATTAAAAAAATGCTTAATGTTGTCTTACTACCTAAGACATTTTTGTTTAAAGGTATGATATATATATATATGATATATATATGCAAATATGCACACTGCATTTTTTTTGTTGTTGATATCTATAGAAACAAACTAATTTAAAAGTATTCTTCACACATTTTCACATCAGTCAACTGTGATAATTGAATATGCATACATGTTAAAATGCTGTGAGGTGATAAAATGTTTGAACACACCAGCTGTGATCTTACTGATGTCTGGAACTATTTGGACAGAAGTGTACAATATATAATGTTGATAGTATACTATAACAGGTTATCCACGTAAAATTTTATAACTTGATACAGCTGAATTCAGAGCTGGAGCTCAGAGAAAAGACATCGTTATCCAGCTCTTTTAAGTGTGTTAAAGAGCACAGATATATTTCACAAATGTTGACATCCAGACTGAAAGTGTCACTTAACTGCTTAACCAGAGAGGGAGTTGTAACAGAAAGTCACGTTAAAAATTGTACAATATATTGCTGGGATAAGCATTTACCGTTCAGGCAGATTTTTTCCACTCTGGTCAAGGACTTTTAGAAGGGACTGTGGAAAATTTTATTGTATTCCAGGTTAAAATTTTGCCAAACCAAATAGGGATTCTAAAAGGTAAATTGGAGTGGTGAAATTGCAGGCATGCTCAAAAACCCATAGGAGGGCATGGACTCTAATGAGACCAAAATGTGGACTGGCAGTGCCATGCTTGGTAAAATGCACAGAGGTTCTGTGGTTTTATTACATGTGTTTATTTCTAAGTAATTTTTGCTTTGAGTTTCTGGGGGTTTTTAACACAGTAACATAGCTATACTTTTATAAGATTTGGTTAGAGACTTAAGAGAGAATATTTTAAAGAGGGGAGGGAAAAATAGTTTTAAATAAATTAGTAGTCTTGGACTGACTAAAATGGAAAGAAAACAGGTCAAGTACCTTTGCTGTACCCTGTGGTGATGGTTTACTTTGTAGCATTTTTACAGAGAGTAACAAATTATAGAAATAGACTGTTTGAGTGGGAAGTGAAGGGAGTCAAGATGCATCAGAAATCTGACATGCAAAGCATCTACTAAGTTTGTTTTGCAGTGGCTTGTGCACACTTCATTGGTGTTTTTTTTTTTTTTCAAGAAGGTGAGCAAGTTGAATAAGCAGTAGCTTTATTTTCTTGTCCTGTGTAGGAAAGTTTCTTCACAAGGAAAAACAATATTTTGTTATTACTTATGTTTAGAGTGGTTTTTTAGGCTGTGTGATGACAACTCTTAGGTAATGTGTAAAAGCCAGGTTCTTCACCTGTCCCAGTATTTATTTGTTTATTACATTTTTGAGATACTGACGTGCTTCTTCACCTTTACCCTCCAGGCTATCCTCGGTGCAGGTCATTA